>PVHX01004742.1:0-121258 GCA_004024805.1 Geosciurus inauris
AACAGATCTGCCCCTTTGACCTTAAAGGACTCTATAATCCCTTGTATTTATTTCCCCTTCCTATCTCTAGCCTTTCCCTACCCCAACCCCAATCTTGACTTCCATACCTATTTAGCTAAGCTTTCATAATCATCACTTCAACCACTTTCCTACCACGATCTTCAAACATCCTACCCTTCTATTCTTTAACAGAATCAATCCAATTTCATAAATCCTGTATTATACAAACATTTATTGAAAATGCTTGACATTTCCCAGGCAGGACATACTGTAAGAAATAAAAAATAACTAATCCAAGTTCACAAGAGTTAAACAAGTTAAAAGAATCAGAACTACAACCACTTCAGACCCCCAGTTCTCCAGTCCTTTCCCCACTACATGTCATGCTTCATCTGTCATCCTTATAATTTGACCATACTATCTTCCACTCTTATTTTTGCAGATAATCTCACCTACAATCTCTCAACTTCCAAACACTAAACCTTCAAACATAAGATCTTCTATATACATCCACTCTTCCTTCTCTCCTAATACAAAGGAAGAAGGTCTTCGTCCTTTCCAAGTCAGTCCTTTCTACCTTCTCAGGAACCTCATTGTACTTTGTTCCTCAACAATACGTTCATATTTTAGCTCTTGGCTTTGAAAAGGGACTTCTTCTAACATATCCTTTTATCACTATTCCTCAAACCTTCACATCCCTCCTGTTAACCTCAATTACTAGAAATCTTCTGTATTATTCTATAACCTATAAGCTCCATCCAGCTCTGAAGTGTTTTTATATTATTCATGATTGGGTGTTTAATTCACAGCACATAGTATTTATTACACTGAACAAACAATTCAGTATAATGTCAACTTTTTGATCTTTTTTAGGCAATAATAAAAGATATGAAAATAATATAACTAATGACAATTACTCTTTAGAAAATAAAAAAGGACTTACCTCCAGTTCATTTTCCAGTTTCATTACTTTTGTTTTTAATTGATTTTCTGTTTTTTTAAAAAAAAGGCAAATGTTTCAATTGGTTAGATTTACCTCAAAACAACTTTTTAAATTAATTTCAATAAAATAATAAAATTATTTTAAAATATTACATAACAAGATAATGTAAAAGTAGCCATTACATACCAGATTCACAAAATAGTGCTAGAAATGTCTTCCAAAACAAATTGAATTTATCTATTTCCTAGAACATATTAAATTTGATTTTCTACTATTTAACAAATAAATGGAATTGGTTAACACAATAGTTTTTATGAAGACATTTACCAAATTTTGCTTGTTCTTCTCCAGCTTTTTCAACTTCTTCCAAAGCTAACTCTACTTCTTGAGCTTTCATCTAAACAGTAAAAGAAAAATAAAGTTACTTCAATATACTTTTACACTGAAATGTTAAGTACTAAAAATGAAAATTATTTTATTTGCTATCCCAATCCTTAGTGCCTGCAATGGCTGGAACATGGGAATAGTCAGTAAACGTTAGTTAAATGAATAAATGAATGATTTTCTTCCTTAAGGTTATAATGTACAGATCTGCAACAATTTGAACCATCTTTGATTCTTCTTTTTCCCTCAACTCTTAAATGCAGGATTACAACTTCTTCCTTAGAAATGTTTCTCACAACTACTTTTTCTATCCAATTGTTTTTATTCTAGTTCACAAGTTTATGTCTGGACTCCTTCATAATGTTACGGCCACTCAGTTCCAATTCCCTTCAATCTCTCCTATATAACATAGTCAGTTTTTCCTTTCTAAGGCATATTTTTGTATCTGTCAATTATGGTTTAGAAGCCTTCCTTGCCAATACCAAACAGTGAACCTTTAAGACCCTTGATAACCTATCCCAAACTGTCCACACAACATCTGCTTTCTCTACAACCTTCTACAAACTTCCTGCATGTATTTGCTGAAATGAAAACAAACATATTTCCTATCTCTAATATTTACTTATAACCACCAGCTCTAGAATCCTCTTAGCATCTCACCACTGCCTCTCACTTATCTAAACTACTCCTCAGTCTTCATCCTTTTACTAAGTCTTTTACTAAATCACCGTTTCTCCCAACAAACTCCTACAGCAGTCAATGTCCACACCTCTCATTTGGACTTCAAGACATATGTCCTTTTGTTATTTATAAACATTCCTATTCTGTTTCCCTAACACATTCTTTTAGGGACTTTAGAATACAAAATTGCTATGTTTTATATACAATTCTCAATTCACATTTTCATTTTTGAGTGTTGCTCTAGGTATTACTAGGTAATTTCACAGAGATCACCTTATATAAGAACAGACACTTAAATTTCTTCTAAGAGTCAAAGTTACTATTAAAATATACTGCATACAAACCTTCATTAATGACTGAGTTATTCTGAAAAGATGTATCACATTTTCTTGATTTTCATTTTTTAGCTCACTTACTTCCACCTAAGCAAACAGAAAAGCAACTATTTTACGACCTTTAAGCAAAATATAAGAACTCTTCCAGTTTTAGCATTCAGTGATTTCAGAGGCAACTTCAATTTATCACAGTTGTATATCTCTGTATTATTTATCTATTAAGCACCTTGGATAAGGAAATCAATAAACTGTCTGCCAGTTCTTCTTGACGAGGCAGATCATCTGGGTCAATTTTGATTATTTCTTTCCAGTTTATATTAGGTGGCATCTTGAATTCTTTTACTGTGCTCCACCTCCTGTAACAAAACAGGTGAGTATTAGCATTTTCCAGGTAAAAGGCAATACTGTGTTTACATTATCCATGTATCTCTGTAATGCGTTAGCAAGCTATAAGGCTCCTTAATCGCAAAACATATACGTGTGCATAACAGCCTTGACCAAAATGATAGCTTTCGGCACAAACCATCAGATACCGCACCGGCTAAATAAAACATGACTTCTAAACTAATCTAGGTCAGAACATTCTGAGTCCCCTTCTCCACGACCCCAACACCAGTGAGTGTGAACACCTCGTGGTGTTCCGAAGTATGAAAATGACCCCGGATTCTGAGAAGCAGGAACCGGGGGTTTTAAAAAGTGCACAAATGCGCAAATAAATGAAATGAGTGAAGCTGTGCCAGGGTAACAAGCCGAAGCAAGAAGCAAGAAGCTGGACTGCACCAGAGGATAGAAAGGGGCGGGGTAGCTAGGCTGTTGCAAGGGATATCAAGCTAAAGAAGCTGCCAAAGAAGAGACTCGCCGCTAACGCTTAGGAGTTTCCACTCACCTAGACCAAGCTTGGCAACCTGGTATAGTTTGTCATCCACCACAACCACCACGATGGGGCCCGCTGCGGCCCGTGGTGGTTCCTTATCAGGCTTCCACGAGGACTGTAGATCCCGCCAACTGGTCTCGAGCAAGCTAACGCGACGGCGGCTGCTAAGCGACACCACTCCCCACCCAGCCAAGGCAGAAACAAGGCCCCGGATGCACAGAGAGCCTACATTTCACGACCATGGATGATGCTTTACGTTTAGACTTCACGCCCCGCTGCTGGCCTCGGGGTTGGAGACGAGGAATATGAGCAGAGCGAGGACTCTAATTCCCAGACTACAGTTCTTCCTTTCGGCGATGCAGGCTGGGAAGTGAAGTCACTGAAAAGAGAAGGTAGGGAGTTCCCGGCGTGCAATGCGGAAGGCTGCGACGATACTAGGGAGACTAGGGAAAGACCGGGAGGCGGGAGGCGCGGTGGCTGAGGTGTGTCCGCGCTGGTGGCCTGAACAAGGTAGAACATGACTGTGACTTCGATGGCGTCACTCGCTGGGCCGCTCTTCTTGAGGTTTCCCTAAGCTGTCCCCTGGTGAATCCGCTCCCAGGTGAGGTTGGCTTGTGGGTCAGCGGCTAGGGAGGAGTTGAGGGCTGCAATCGCGGTTTAGAGAAGCCCCAACCCTTGAGTCTGAAGGGCCTGACCCGGTTCTGGAGAGGTGGGACTGCACCACCTTATTTTCAAGCGCGTGCAAGGGGCGCCACTGCTAGTATCTTCTGTAAGGAACGGGTGGAAAAAGTTTTCGAACTTAATTTAAAATGGGAATCTGCTTTGATACATTGAAGTGGGGTCTGCGCAGCTGAGATGTTGGTGTAGGGCGAGTGAAGAATTAAGAGGACACGGCACCCTCGACTCCACCAGTCTTATCCAGTAGTACCATTGCCTTCAAGGATATAGGGGCTTCACACAATGAAGGCTGAAAAAGTAGTAAGAGTGAAGGGCTCTAGAAAGGAGAGGCTAGTACTTATTTGAGCCACTGTGGGAACTGGAAAGATAAGGGGGCCCCAGAATTCACTAGTACTGCTGTTTGCCTCTTGGCTTGGTTACTGAGGATGAAAGCGTTTTCTCAGGTGTTTAACACCATTCTTACTCGTCCAAGTCTTCATCATCATGCCGCTTTCAGCCATTCTGGAGTATAATAAACAACTAGGCAACTTAGGAAGCGGAAGGCTTGAAATCTGAGTGACATTTCCGTCTGTGTCGACCAATGCCTTTCCTTCCCATGTTTTTAAAGCACATTTTTATGCTATAAATGACAGTAAATTTTCCTTTCCAAAGTGACTAATAGATTGTCTAAAAGACACGTGTTTGGGTAAAACAAAAACAGCTCAGTAGAAAATAAAAACATACTAATTTTGTGAAATACATTTTAAAAATATTCATCATATTTGTAGGGATGATTATGTATTTACTTTTCTGAAAGATTATGTCAAATATATCATTTATTGTTTGTAACATTATTCGTTGTAACCCAATAAAATGGGTGCTTACATTGTCCTCACTTCATCTAAAGTAAGAAATTGAGGCTTAGAAAGGTTAATTCTCTGCTCTGACTTAAAAAATGTAATTGAGCACAGATCTTTCTGGCTAGAGGATTGATATACTGCCTCCTCAGACATTCTAGAAAGCAGTATTTTTATACTTGCTCTTCATTCTTGCTGCTTTATTAAATATTATTCTAATTTTTTAACTTGTCTTGCTCAAGAAATTGAATTTCTTGAGACATAAATAAGTGTCTTCGTAATTTGGCACAGATGAAAGTTAATATTTATTAATCACATATAATGTCATCCGTATTTACTACTGCTTATTTCATATTAGGAATTTGTTCTTTTCACTGCAGCACTTTTATTTTTTTTCATTTATTTTCTATTTATTCATTTATTAGTTTTATTTGTATTAGTCTTTTCTATCCCTGCTTTCCTCACTTTCTTGTTAATATTTATGTTTTCAACAACTCATATTGCCTGGTCTAATGGTGAGTTTTATTCTTATTTTTTAGAAATGAGAACAGATTCAGAGAACTTAAGTAATTTCTTAATAATGAATGAAGCTAAGATTGTAAATCTCCTCAATGGCAATCAACTAAAAGCAAAGTCTTGCTTAAGTTTCATTCTTTAACTCATTCTAATACTTTTGAGCTCATACACTGCGCTACAGGGATACAACAATAATTTATCTATGGTCTAGGTTCTTAAGCTTTGTAATGTGTACCTAACTGTAAATGAGGAAATTTAACTCCGGTTCAGTATAGGAAAAGGACTAAAACTCTCCATTAATTTTCATCAATTTTTCTGCATCAGTTTTCACCAACAGATAGATTTATATGACAGTTTTGTAAATAGCCTTATTATAAGAACACTTGCCCAGACTTGCCTCTTTTTCCTAGGCTTTTATGAATAGTTTTATCTAACTAAAATCACTTAACAAGAAAGTCTTGTCTTTTGTAATTGCTAACCTCAATCTGTTCTAATCAACTTATGTTCCTTAGAGGTTACTTCCTTTTTGCTGACTTATCAAGAAAATGAATGGTCTCTTTCCAGGTCTAAAGCATGACCTTAAGAAATTTTGTATAATATTGTATATAGTAAAGGCTTTATTTTGCTTTGTTTTCAGGGAGAGGAATGAGTTTGCAACAAGAAGATACTTGTCATCATTCAACATGAGTAGACTAGAAAGATTAATAGGATTCAATGTGAATAATCTTGGCCCACTTCGCAGGCCAGAGTTTTTCCAAGTTTAAAGTAGAAATAAATGACAGCAGACTACTCTTAGTGATGATGTAATAATGACATTTGGGAGAACTAACTCAACTTCCCAAAAAAATTGAACTGGGAAGACTTTTCTTTGTGTTAAATATTGCCAAATTCATGTAGAATTTTCCTGTAGATTTATCTCCCCCTATTATACTGTTAGATTATGACAGAAAATTAGTACCAATACAATGTTGTTGAGGAATTGTATTTTGTATCTCTTTAACATAGCTCATGAGTGGTTTTTAATTACCATTGGAGCTTGTGACATTTCATTTTTGTAAGTAAGCATAAATCAGTTATCCTATCCATTTAAACTACATGCATTTACAAGTGTTATTATATGCTAGAAAAAAAAACACTAGAAATTCCTACAACTAACAGCAGTGTTCAGTTACATTGTTATAGTATGGCCTCCAATGATTCATGCCCATCTCTCCTCTATCCCCTTTGTAACCTCTTGCCATCACCTCAACCTCTCTCTTACAGCTGATTCTTAAAGGCCAACATTGACTTCACAACTGAGCACATAACATACACTAAGAGGACCAGCTCTCTCCTTTTCTCTAGCGTTATACTTCCTTGGGGAATGTTTAAAAACAAATTGCCTTGTTACAGTTTCTCCCACATTGCTTTGCAGTTATCTTTATCTGTACACATTTATGCCTGCCCTTTTAAAAAATATCTTCACTGTCATTTTAGTGTGAGGTTAGGCAGGAGATAAGGCAAATGCTTGTTCAATCTCCATTCTTTAAACAAAAGCATCATCAACTTTTTTTGTGGATTAGTGATGGTATGCAAGTCCATACCTTGAAATAGTAAATTGCTTCTGGATTCAAGATGAACTGTATGTAATTTTTCTTTTAGTTGAAAACTGTACTTTCCCCAAAAGTACAGCTAATTACCCTCCTGCTTTGTCAAATGGGATTTTTGCATTTTTTTTAAAAAGTCTAATACATTCTAAGTTCTTAACTATTTGATCACAAAAATCCTTTAATACCTTCTCATGTATTATATATTCCTTGTATATATGTATCCTTATATAAAGTTTACATCTGATTTTTATATCACCTATCCTTCCTATACAGGTAGAGCTTTTACTACTGAATGAAATTTTGATTTTATTTCATATTCTTCCTCTGATCTGGTCAGAACTCCTACAGATATATCTCAAATTTTAGATTTTCTGTCTCTGGATGATGTATTTGGTTTCCTATTGCTGCTATAACAAATTGTCAAAAATGTAAGAAGTTAACATAACTCAGTTTATTATTTTGCATTTCTGAAGGTGAGATATCCAAAATAGGGCTCACTAGACTAAAATCAAGGTATCAATAGGGCTGTGTTCTTTTTAGGGGCTCTAAGAAGAATGTGGGCTTTTTGTTGCCCCTAGCCAGAAATTCATTTACTCTGACCTCTGTTTTTTGACTTTCCATCTCCCTCTTTGACTTGTTAAGGACTCTTTCCATTGCATTGGGCCCACTCAGATAATTCAGGATGATCTTTTGGTCTTAAAATCCTTTAGTGAGACGTTAACACCTGTAAAGTCTCTTTTGCCATGTAAAAAGGCTCACAGGTTCAGAGGATTAGAACATGAATAATTTGGAGTGTCATTATTCTACCTTCTGCAGGAAATAATACTAAATTAAGGATAATTGACACAACACAGGCCAGAAAATCCTATTATTGCTTGTTTTTTGAGAGTACTTTCCAACTTTATCTTGATTATCAGGCTGATTTTTTTTTTTCAAATATCATCCAGTTAATATAGTTCTCTCTTCTCTAAATTATTCCTTCACTGAATCCTTTCTAAAGCAGTGGTTCTTGTGTTGTATTTTCACTTTATTATGAATTGTCATCTCTGAAACCTATTCACTGGGCTAAAAACTTTTGTTGTAATGGGACAAAGAAAAAGTGATCAAGATCTGTGTCATCACCTCATGTGCCCAAAGGGCCAAGCATATAATATAAGTAAATAAATCTGGGGAAAGACAGGAGGGAATGATAAGACTAGTTAACCAGCTACCATATAGCTGACCTAAAACATTCAGGACAAGTATTTTTGCAAGTTTTTTGCCCAGCTAAACAAGGTTGCAGGACATCTCTTTTAGATTGGGTTTTAGATACAGAAAGTACTAAATTGAAAATTCTGTTGACACTTTAAGAAAACCATGCTCATTGTCTTTTCAGGTATTTGTTTTCCCACAAAAATTCATGTAGGCATTTCAGGAACATCCATTGCTAAGTTGTTTATAGTTACCTTGTATTATCTGCCGTCCAGGTGTCTTGACCTATGATAATTGATAGAGTTCATTATCTAATTAACTAGAAACAGGTCAAAGATTAAGTGTTGTGATAAAGAACTGTACTAGGGGTATGAAAGCACTCTTGAAGGAACAATTTAATTTACCTTAGTTTAGAAGTATGAAGAGATAATCAGTTTATGCTTCTTAGAGGTGAATGGCATTTGAGCTGAGCTTTTCTCTAAAAGGATTAACATGCTTTTTTAACAGTCTTTACATATTGTCTATCTACCAAATTATGCTTGCTTAAAAAATAAAAAATGTTGCCTATTTCATTTGATTTTCCCTGTTGTTTTTGTTTCCAGTTTTTGCCCATAAGTTCTTGTGGAAAAGATGGCTGATATTAACCTCAAAGAAGTAACTTTAATAGTAGGTGTGGTTACTGCATGCTATTGGAACAGCCTCTTCTGTGGTTTTGTTTTTGATGATGTTTCAGCAATATTGGATAATAAAGACCTGCATCCATCTACACCTTTAAAAACTTTATTTCAAAATGACTTCTGGGGAACTCCTATGTCTGAGGTAAGTAAATACTTATTATATAGGACATAATTTGTACTTGCATTAAATGGGGCGGGAAGTTGAAGATGTGATTACAGTATTACTTGATTCTGTCTTTGGCTGCATACCTTCATTTACTTTTTAAAAAATAATATGTGTTTGTGAAAACCAAATGTTTAGGGAGAACATTAAATACAAGTCTGTGTCTGGCTGAGTATGTCTCTTTTTTTCTGTCTTGTGAGTCAGGCAGAAGAGATGATTTGTAATTGTGACATATTTAACCATTTTAAAATATAGTAACTTCAATATAAATAGATTAGACTATAAATGTAAAAATAATAAGTACACATGTTGCCAGTTTCACAAAATTATGTCATATCTCTTATTTTGATTTTATATTCAGAACTTTAAAGTTTTGTTCATTTTCCTGAAGGTATTTTACTCTGCCTTTATTTTGAAGGCCAATATCATACAGATTGAGTTCTAATATTAGTTTTTTTTAAATATTAGCTTTATGAAAATAGGAAGAAATACAGCTCTTGGATAGCAAGTCATTTTCCTGATGTTTAAAAGGAACAGTACCTTGAGAATAAATAAGTGAATAAATTTATTTACCTACAGTGCCTGTCATTTAGACTTTAAGTAAATTGTTACTGAAATACAACATATGTAATACTCTATTTGTTTCTTAGTCATTATTTGTAGTTTCTGTCCTCATTCTCCAAATTTGGAAGCTTCTCAAAGGTAGGGCTGAGTACTTCATTCCTTTAGTCATAAACATGATAATTTTTTTTCTTATTAAATAGGCCAACCTTATTTTCCTGCATCCTTCCTGATCTCTCCCAATTCTAGCCCTTAAGAAAACTTTTGATAATGAGAGGAAAATATGACCCTATTATATTATAAATTATTTTTAGACAGTTTATTCTCTTCTATCACTGCCCTTTTTCCCCAGAGAACCTTAAAAGTTTGTGTCCATTCCCCCAATTTATGCTTGTATATTTTGTGATTTGAGTTGTGTCATCGAAATTTTGAACTGGAAGTTTATCTGGCCAGATTAAAGGACTTTTTAAAAATTATCATATCATGGTGTCGATGCTGTTTTGTGATTTTTATTTTTTCAGCATTGCAAATTGAAAATTTGATTTTGTTCAGAGTGCCTATATAAGTAAGCAGACTATAAGTATAGGACTCATTAATATACTCAAACAGAATAATGAACAAACTAGAATAACAGTTTATTTATAATCAAAAATATAGTTTCATTTATTTATTTGTTTTGATGAGTATATTCTCTCCCATCATGTAAATAAATGTGACACTATAGAAATTTTTTTCTAAGAATTATTGAGTTGTCATATAAGGTTTCACAGTAAGCCTGGAAATTAGCACACTCAAAGATCTAATGATTGATGTCAAGTAATAATAGCTTGTAAGGCTTGTGTGTGTATGTGTGTGTGTGTTCAGGCCTTCTAAGAACTTTTTTTGCCAGTATGCATCTTAAAGACATATTTTGGGCTTAGGATATTCTCCTGAGCCATATGAGTACTACCACTACCATTTTAGGGACCTTTTGATCACTATGGAAGTCTCAATGATTGGATTATATCTTTGGTTGGTCCATTCTATAGTTGTAGTGCCATCTGTTTGATAGTTCAGTGGATCACAGCACTGTGTCCTGGAATGTGTTCAGAGCATTTTAAAAATGACTGCTAAGGCTGTATGCTGTTACCTAGATTATTTTTCAGAGTGAGATATGTTCATCAGTATTTTTTTATCTTGTTTTGCTTGTACATATGTGTGACCTTTTGGTGATTGTTTTTGTATGGATTTGAGTGTTAAGTCATTCAGGAGATTTTCTGGTACAGCCACAGCTGAGAACCACTGAGCTTAATGAGCCACCCTCTTCTGGTATTTGATCTATAAAGTACCTTACGTTAAGGTAACCTCTGCAGGTTTTTGCCATTTCTATGTTAAGGAACAAGAACATTGTATTCATGCTTGTTTCTGATGTTAACTAATATCAGAAGTAATTCAAGTTTTTTTAATATACATAAATTTAGTAATGACTGATTTGTTCATAATGGCCTTAGCTGTTTTGCATTTTCACAGAGTAAAACTGATGTCTAATAAGATGATGATTATTTGTGATAGTGGAATCTTAAATAGATTTCTAATGAATTATATAAATAATTATATTAATAATTAATCTGTCTTTTAGTTGATCATTACCTGTAACATAGTGTACATCTAATAGAACTAACCAAGCAATTATGACTCCTGCAATTTAAAATATGTATATCTTTCTACTTTCTAATTTCCTTTCATCTGGCAAATAAGTTTCACATTTGTCACAGTAACACTATAGGTACTTAGAAGGTTTCTGTTGTCTTTTTCTGTTTTCTGGTATAAATCGTCAGTTCAGTATAGTAGCTTATAATTTTGTATGCCTCAGATTAAATTTGAAGTATGTACTAGAATAACTAAGCAATAGAATATCATAAATAGATGGCATATCATAGAATATATGTAGTCAATACAGAGATATTAAAATGTTCCTAATTTCAAAGTAGAGAATGTTTGTACTTTGTGTTTCTTGATATTCCTTAGTAAGAAAGAATAGGGTTAAGTAAGGTTAAGAGTAGGGTTAAGTCTATACCAGAGAGAAAACAATATCAAATGTAGAAAAGAAGCTAAGTGGGACCGGGGTTGTAGCTCAGTGGTAGAGCGCTTGCCTAGTACATGTGAGGCACTGGATTCCATCTTCCGCACCACATAAAAGTAAATAAATAAAATAAAAGTATTGTATCCATCTACAACTGGAGAAAGGAAAAAAAAAAACCTTTAATTAAAAAAAAAGCTAAGTGTAAATGCCTTTTACATAAAACTAAAAACATATGACTAGAGTAATACATTTTTTTGAACTGTATATTTTATTCTTAAATCTATTTGATTTCTTGCCAACAAAACATTTCACCACAAAAGGTTCTATTCTTCTATTCTAAAAAACAGTTTTTGCTCGTATATTACTCTCTGCATAATATTTGGAGATTTTTGCTTTAATATACTTGTATCTATCCATTATGGAAGTTTTTTTCATAAAGTATCTTTTTGAATTATCACTATTGGAACTTAACTGGTAAACATTCTGGTCTTATATTTCCTTTTGAAGATCTGGCAAGCAGTTGTATAACCTTTTGCATTAGTAATAGATAGAAACACAAGCTTTATAAAGAATCCAGTATGACCAATGCCACTATTGTTCTACCTTTTTAAAATTTGTATTTTTAACAATTCATAGCCAGACATTCTTCTTCTGTGGTTAATTATCTCATCAACATATGAAAGGGAGGAAATTACCTTGTTTTTTGGAGTAAGGACATAGAAAAACACAGAATATAAAGCTATCTTTTATGTTTATTTTACAATTTCTCAGCCAAATACAATATCCTTAATAGTACAACCAGTGATTAGGTTCTGTACCCCGAAGGACCAAGGTATGTTAATAATCAATGGTTGTTTTTCCTTTTAGGAAAGAAGCCACAAGTCTTACCGACCTTTAACTGTATTGACATTTCGCTTAAATTATCTATTTAGTGAACTAAAACCAATGTCATATCATCTCCTAAATATGATTTTTCATGCTGTGGTCAGTGTGATATTTTTTAAAGTCTGCAAACTTTTTCTGGACAATCGAAGTAGCATGATTGCTGCTCTGCTTTTTGCAGTGCACCCAATACACACAGAAGCAGTAAGTAAAAATGTAAATTGCTTTTATAAAATTTATTTGTCTTACAAATCTTATATTGTGATTATACTATTACATTTTTAAGAAAAAAATTTAATCACGATTTTAATCCAAGTATTTGTAGACTCTTAAATTAGTATTGGTCTTAACTCCCTCAAGTACAAAGTCTGCCTACTGCAAAAACATTTTAAATTTAGAATAGTTTTGGAGCCATAACATTTATTCATTCAAGAACATATGATATGTCTAATCTCTTAACTATAGTAATGTAAAAATATAGTTCTTTTTCTTTGCTAATGGCTTTCTATCAATACTGATTTTAAATATGATTTATCAACTTGTCAAGTTTATATATTAAAGGTTAGAAAATAGTAAAGTAAATTCAAGGGCTGAAAATACATCAAAATAGCTGAACAGGCATCCTCACAAATGATAGTACTCAGGAGTTTCATATTGTCTGTTGCCATGTGTTTCAAAATCATGAGCTGTCTCTTCTATTTCCAGTATATCCATCAGCCCCTTCCTACCAAGACACACTCAAATTATTATTTTATTTTTCTTGGTTGCTTTGAAACTCTACCATTGCCTCCAAGCAAGAGCTAAGAATATTATGTTCAGTTGCTTTGTTACAAGTTTTCCTTTGAAGCAAAAGTTAATGTGTGTTTTAAAGGGAGATATCTCTCTCCCATAAACTTTCTTGAACCACGTGGTATCTAGTCAAATGATTTTTCTATATGTTTACAAAAGTGATAGGTTTGTTCTTAAATTTTATAGTGAGTTCAAAATGCTCCAAAGAAAGAACTTTGGAAGTTTTATTTTTTTTTAATTTAAAGGGTCTTTTGAATATTTATTGTCTTTTTATTTTGCAGATTTGTCATGGTGTACCTTACTAAATTTATGATACCTTTGTATTTTAAAAAATGTTCATATTTTAAGTAAATACATAAAAGTACTTGCTTTTTTAAAGAGAATTTTTCTGAATATTGTCCTTTAATTTTTAAGATTTTATCAGTAAAAATATGCAGAACCTCTGTACTAATTTTGCAACTTTCTGAGAATCTATAATTATTTCAAAGCAAGTTAAAATAACCATAAAAGAACTGTTAAAAAGAGTCACTGATTTCCATATATAGAAGATACATAAATTCACCATCTGAAGGCACTCAAAGAATGTTTACAAAACAGAAACATGTTCTTGAAGTGTATGGACTTTAGTTTCCAGCTCAAGTGTTTGTTATATGTACAGTAAATGTTATTATGTACAGTAAATTTTCATTAATATAAACCCAACTCTTTCCCTTTCTAGGTAACAGGTGTTGTAGGAAGAGCAGAACTACTGTCCTCTATCTTTTTTCTAGCAGCATTTTTGTCATATACCAAATCAAAAGGACCAGATAATACCATAGGTAAATGCCTGACATTTGATTTTTATTTGTCACTATAAAACTTGATCAGATAAATTTTATTTACTGCAAGTGCTTCTTATAAAGCAGTATTGCTATATTTGGGGTTTATCCTTGTGTATTATTCTACCTTAATATACATGGAAATATGAAGATATAACATTATAAATATTTTTTAAAATTTATGCGTACTTTGTGGTTTATCATGAGCCATTAGGTTCTGTATAATCTAATTTTAAAAACCAAATAGCACTAGGATATAGTTAGAATCAGGCCAAATTATTTCTATTGTTATTTGTTAAGAACAAAACAAAACAAAAGGTACCAGTGCTTCAGTTATCTAATAGGTTATGATGCTGTTTAGGCAACATTAAAAGCCTGCTAGAGTTTGACTTTTATTATGGGTTAATTATAGTTCAGTTATTTATTGAGCCCCTACTATATGTTTCTTTGGAATGTACTTTGTATATATTAGCTCATTAGTCTTAATGATGCTTGACATTGTTAGAAAACAAGTTCAGGCAATAAAAATGATTTTTTTTCTTTTTCTTTTTTTTAAGAGCCCAGGAACAGAGGACATGAAAAAGGCTTCATATAGTGGTCTTTTTTTACGTATTAGTTTTTTTAGTTGTTAATTGATCTTTATTTTTTAATTAATTTATTTATATGTGGTGCTGAGAATTGAACCCAGTGGCTCACATATGCCAGGAAAGCTCTGTACCACTGAGCCACAACTCCAGCCCCTTTATATGATAGTCTTAACCTTTATTTGATTAATTTTAACGTTTTTTTTTCCTTAGTTCCTGTTTTCTCACCATAGTCCCAATATACTCCTGATAAGAATTCTAATTTTGTATGTTTGGAAACTAAGGTTAAAAATACAATTTAGCCAAACAGCTTAGTAACTTTTAGATACATTGATATGAATAGATTTTGCCTTTTACTGCTATGCATAATGCCTTCTTGAAACAGTTTGAGTGGCAGCATAGCGTAGTGGTTAAAGTATGGACTTGAGAGTATGTTTTCAAATTCTAGTTCCACCATTTATTTACTAGCTCCATTCACTACTTTGAACAAATTACTTACCTTTGTGCTTTAGTTTTCTCATTTAAAAAATGTGGTTAATAATAACATTTACCTGTGCGATCCATTATGCAGTAAGAGGTGGTTTAGCAATTAATATGGAATTATAAACCAGTTTCTTATTTAAGTGCCTCCAAAGCAAAGCATGAATAATAGAAAAAATTCTGTGATCTACAGTAACATGGTCAGGCTTTTGCCTACCTCTCTAACCATATATCCTGCTATTGTTTCTAATAATTTTACTCAGTTTTCTAATGATTTTTTATTCTTCATAATTCTATTATCTTATTTCCTTAAGAATAACTTATTTTAAATGCTTGGTCTATCTTTTCACATAATTCCAATTTAGTAGTATATGTTATCCTGTTTGCTTTCTCTCTTTTACAATTAGTGTACCATTAAGATTAGTTATTTTGCCTTGTGAGTTCAAGTCCCTTGTTCTCCTAAAGTTATCAACCACTTGCCTATTAAGAAAAAATGCCAGGGCTACTGTATTTCCATCCTGTGATTTTTGAAGAGATGATGGGAATTAAAACCCATGATGAAGAGTTTCAGGTTCCCCACACCACTGTTCGTACATATTGCTCATAGTTCTACCAAATGTTCCCTGTAGTCTCAAAGAGAATTGGCACATAAAAGGACTAGTCAACCATATCTCTGAATTTAGAAGGGAGGTACATGGAAGTAAGTTACTGTCTAAGGGTGATTGGTCATTCTGCCTGCCTCCTTTTTTTGTATAAGTGGTGTTGGTCACTCATCTAACCTCAACTTTTTAATTTTACCTTTGTTTTCCCTCTAACTGTTATACCACAAAAAATTCTACATATTAATGGAGTGTCATGTGCTGTTTCAGTACACATATATATTGTGTGATCAGGTTAAACAAATGTTTATCATGTCTTTGTGGCAAATCATTGAAAATCCTTTGTTTAGCTTTTTGATATATGTGGTACACAATTGCTATCTGTAAGCACCCTACTGTGCAGTATAGCACAATAGCACTTCTTAGGCCTAACTGCAACTTGCTACCCATCCCCATTACACCCTCCCCACAGTCTCCTCAGCCATTAGTAACCACCATTCTACTCTCAATTTTCACGAGACTGATTTTTTTATATTCCAGATATGAGTGAGACTATGTAGTACTTGTCTTTCTCTACCTGATATATTTCATTTAGCATGATGATCTCCAGTTCCATCCATGTTATTGCAAAATACAAGATTTCATTCTTTTTGTGGTCTAATAATAACCATTGTGTATATATACCATGTTTTCTTTATCCATTCATTAGTTGATGGGCACTTAGGTCATTTCTGCTTCTTGGCTATTATGAATAAACAGGGGAGCACATGTGTTTCTTGGACTTACTGATTTTATTTTCTTTGGATATATACTTGGTACTAAATTACTGTATCATAAGGTAGTTCTTTTTTTTATTTTCCTTTTATTTTCTCTTGATTATTTTATTTTTAATTTTTGAGGAGCCATCCATACTGTTTCCATAGTGACTGTGCTAATTTACATTTTTACCAACGGTGTGTAAAGTTTCCTTTGTTCCACATTCTTGCCAGCACTTGTTATGTTTTGTTTTTCATAAAAGCCGTTCTTATTGGAGTGTGGTGATATTTCATTGTGATTTGCATTTGCATTTCTGTGACAATTAGTGATGAATATCTTTTCATATACCTGTTGTCCATTTGTATGACTTCTGAGAAATGTTTAAGATCTGTCTTAAATATTTTTTAGTGAGGCCTTTTTTATTTCTCCTTAATTTTGGGAATTCCTTATATGTTGAGGATATTAATCCCTTGTCAAACATACAGTTTGCAAATATTTTAAATTTTGCATGTGCAAAAGCTTTTTAGTTTGATGTAATTTATTTGCTTTTGTTACCTGTGCTTTTGGGGTCTTACCCCAGAAATCCTTGCTCATTCTTGATGCATTTCCCCATGTCGTCTTTTGGTAGTTTCATTATTTCATGTCTTACATGTAAGTCTTTGATTTATTTTGATTTGGTTTTTGTAACAGAGAGAGTTTAGTTTTATTCTTTTTCTTGTGTATACAAATTTTTCTAGCATTGCTTTTTGAAGACTGTCGTTTCTCCACTGAGTAGTCTTAGCACCTTTGCTGAAAATGAGTTAACTGATATAGAAGTGACCCATGACTTTTGGGCTCTATCTTGTTGCATTGGCCTGTTTCTTTTTAATGCCAATATCATGCTCTTTTGATGACTACAGCTTTGTAGTATAAAGCTTCCTGCTTTGTTTTGTCTTTTTATAAATCTCCTTACACTATCAAGATTTCTGAAGTGCTCTGATTTTAATCTCTGCAATTCCCACTAACCAATGTAGTTGCAGATTTCTGTAGTGAAGAAGCAGATAATCCAAAGGAAGGAGTCAGGAGAGACTAGAAATTTTTAAACATTTCTCTTGCATTCTACTTTAAATGTAGTCCCTAGTAATATGCACACAAGCATACATATTGAAGATAACCCAAAAGGCTCAAGAGTTTTATTTTTTTAATATGAAAATCTCCTTTCTCTCTACTGAATCTTTTTCTAGGGTTGATTTTTGAGGACACAACCAACATATTATGCTTGTTAACCCTTTAACCAAAATGAAAACAAAATCACGTTGTTTTCTATACCTTTGCCTTTCTTCCAGGTGTCATGATGCACAGTGGCTGTAATCCCAGCCACTTGGGAGGCTGAGACAGAAGGACTGAAGCCTGGGCAATTTAGAGAGACCCTGGTTCAAAATTTTAAAATTTTTTTAAATAGTTGGTAATGTAGCTCAATTGTAGAGCACCCCTGAGTTCAATCCCCATTGCCACAAAAAAAATTTAATTTAAAAAAATAAGCAGAATTAGTATTCCTCAGGGATAGGTTTGTAGCTCAGTGGTAGAGTACTCGCCTCGCATGTGTGAGACACTGGGTTCCATCCTCACCACCACATAAAAATAAAAGTAGAGGTGTTGTGTCCATCTACAACTAAAAAATATTTTAAAAATAATTGATATTCCTCATAATACCCATTTATAATCAGAAACATACCTACTTTTCTTGTTATTGTTTGTTCTCTGACAATAGAATGTAAGCTGCTGCTTCTGAATATGTAACTTTTTCTCCCAATTTTTACTATTTCCTGGAATTCATTACATATTTGTTGAATGCCAGTTTTTCTCTTTTAGATAAATATTCTTCAATATTCAGCATTAAGTCCAGATTTTCTTGTAAAAATATCTATTGATTTCTTTCCTTTATGAATTTTAAATTCAATGTAACACTATATTTTAGATCTTGATATAATCAATAACATTGGTATTGATGATTTTAGACTAATTAGAATATGTTTGTGTTGTTTTTTAAGGAAGGATTACTATACTTAGTATTTTCAGGATTTTCTTATTTTGTTTTGGGAGTGGTTACTGGGAGTTGAACTGCAGCACTCCACCACTGAGCCACAGCCCCAGACCTATTTTGTATTTTATTTAGAGATAAGGTCTCTCTGGGTTGCTTAGCACCTTGCTTTTGCTGAGGCTGGCTTTAAACTTGCAATCTTCCTGCCTCAGCCTCCTGAGTCTCTAGGATTACAGGTGTGCATGCCTGGCTAGTATCTTCAGTTTTTTGGGTTTGTTTTGGGTTTTTGTTGTTTTCCCTTTGAATAATTATAGTCTGTAGAGCACTTTCAAACTTAAAACAATTTCATAAATAGATATGTTTCTGAATTAAGCCCTATAACAAAATAAAATGTATTTAGATTCATGAATTATGTTCTTGTTCACACTTCGAGTTAATGTTCTTAATGGGTAAAACTGAAGTTATACAATCATACTGCCATTTTCAAACTGGAAAATAACAAGATGTCACATTTTCCTATAAAAACACTGAAGTTTAGAAACGTTGCTCAAAAAGCAGTTAATAGTTGATACAGAATTACTTTCATAGTTCATTATTTTTTAATCAGTTTATTACTAAATAACATTCACTTAAAGATGAGGTATGTTTTCTAGTTAAGCCAAACATAGGAATATTCTATTGCATATTTTTAAAGAATAATATTGATTTAAATGTTTATTAACCTTATTAATGTTTCATTTTTATAATTTTTTTATGAGACTGCTACCCCATTTTGCCTGACAGTTTTTAAATTTCAGTTTTTATTAGAGATATAATAAACTATATGGATATCTGTTTGGTAACCCCCATGTATTTGTCTGCATTTCAGATTGATACATTTTTCCAAATTCATCATCCTGCCTTTGTTTTAAAAATTAGTATTTGGTTAGCTTATTTTTATCTACACAATTTTTTATTTAAAATTACACATCTTGATGTTTTGCTTTGAAAATATAAATTCAAAATTGAAAGATTTAAATACATTTTAAAATATGAAGTATTGACCAATGGGAAATAACAAAAATGTTAATATGGAATTACAAGTAAAGATTAAAGTTATCTTTTTATGATATTATTAAATTCTTCCATTTAGTTTTTTGTTGTTGTTGTTTATTTTTCTATTCTTAAATTGCAGCATGGACTCCAATTGCACTGACAGTGTTTTTAGTGGCTGTTGCAACCCTGTGTAAAGAACAAGGAATAACAGTTGTGGGGATTTGTTGTGTGTATGAAGTGTTTATTGCCCAGGGGGTAAGGAAAAATAAATTTTCTTGTTGCAATCTTTTGTCTTAATTCAGATTTTAATTACCTTATTTTTTAAATATATCAAATACATAAATCAGCTTGCTTACCAATAATGATATCAAAAATTTGCAAGAAATTTCAATAAGAAATCAGTGGTAAAGTATGTAGTAATACTATTACAGTATGACTTACTATTGGGTAAGAGTATTAGGCTCAGTTTTGTTCATGATCAGTTCTACAAATTGTTCCACATTGACTTTATTATACTTACTTTTTTTATCTAACCTTGCATTTAGAAAGTATCACATTATTTAAAACATTATAATATATTGTTGTTATTTAAACTTTTTTTCTATTTCAGTATACTTTGCCATTACTGTGTAGTACTGCTGGACAGTTCCTCCGTGGAAAGTGTAGTATTCCCTTTTCTATGCTGCAGACACTAATAAAACTCATTGTCTTGATGTTCAGTACGTTATTACTTGTTGTGATTAGAGTCCAGGTTATTCAGTCCCAGCTTCCAGTGTTTACAAGGTATGAAATTCTGTTTCTTTTGTTTTTATCATTCTGACTTTTTAACTTTGGACTTTAAATGATAATAAATGTTTGGGAAAGTCTTTGATTTATACTGAATTTTTTCAACAGCTTTATTAAGGTATAGTCTATATATTTTAAAAACTGCAGATAGTGTTTAAAATATACAAATTAATTAGTTCTGGCATACATGTTCACCCAAGAAAGAACCACATCAAGAATAATTATTCACAGTTGGTTAAGTGTTATGGTTAATGTGACATCTCTATCCTTAATGATTTTTGTTTATCAGTTGTTGAGAGAAGAATATTGAGGTCTGTACTACTATAATTGTAGATTTGTTTTGTTGCAGTTCTGTCAATTTTGTTTTGTGTGTTTTTTAAGCTATTATTAAGTGCATAAATGCTTAGGATTGCCACATCTTCTTGATGAGTTACTATCTTTATCATTATTAAATAAGCTTATTCATTGCTAGAAATAGTCTTTCCTCGGAAATTCATTCTCTTACATTAGTTTGTCACTCCAGCTCGGCACAGTGGCACACACTGTAATCGCAGCAACCTGTGAGGCCCAGGTTGACAAGCTTCAGGCTAGCCTTGGCAATTTAGCGAGACTTTATTTCAAAATAAAAAACAAAAAGACTAGGGATGTATGTGGCTTAGTGGTAAAGCTCCCTACTGGGGGTGAAAAAATTATCATGCCTGCTATCCTTTATTGGTGGCTACGTAGTACATATTTTCCCATCTGTTTTACTGTGTCTGTCTGTCTCTCTCTCTCCACACACACACACACACACACACACACACACCTCTAAATGTATTGTATATATATACATATAGTGTATATATACACACACATATATGTATGTGTTTTATTTTGATGATTGAACCTAGGGACACTTTACTGCGATCTACATCCCCAGCCCTTTTTAATGTTTATTTTGAGACAGAGTCTCACTAAGTTGCTTAGGGGCTAAGTTGCTAAGGCTGGATTCAGATTTGCAATTTTCCTGCTTTAGCCTCGTGAGTCACTGGAATTAGAGGCTTGTGCCACCATGCCTGGCTGTTTTTATATTTAAAGAGAATTTCTTGTAAGTTATACATAATTGGGTCTTAATCATTCTTTTTTGTTTGATTAGATAACTGGAGGTATTTAAACTGAGTTGTTTGGCCTATTTATATTTAATATATAATTATTGATATATTTGATGTAAATCTTCTATCTTAACTGTTCTCTCTGTCACATCTGTTCTGTTTCCTTTTTACTGTCCATCTTCCTTAGAAGAACTTTCCCTCTGTGCTATTTGTATGCATTTCCCCTGAGCATACATTTTAATACATTGTTACATTTTGCTTGAAATACTTAAATCTTTGGAAATATTTCAGTGATAAAGTATTTTATATTGACTCATGGAGTTACTGTTTTCAGTGCTGTGCATCTGGTGCCATTTTTTCTTATGCATGAAAGACTTCCACAATTCTTAGTATGCAGTGTTGAGTTCTGTTAGCTTTTGTACCTAAAAATGTATTTATTTTACCTTTGTTTTTGAAAAATATTTTCCCTGAGTAGAGAATACTACCTTTGCTATTTCTCATTCAGTATTCTAAAAATGTTCCCCTCCATCTTTTGGCTTACATTATTTTCAGTGAGAAATCCTTTCTCATTTTGTATCTTAATCCTTCTACATGTAACATTTACTATCATTATTACTATTATTTCTTGTGTGTGTTTATGTTTGTTTGCTCAAATTAATTAAGCTTTTTGAAATACATTTTTACCCTATATTAATTTGGGGAGCTTTTTAGCTATTAATGTTTCAAATATTTTTTATGTCTTCTAATCTCTCCCCTTTCTTTCTGGGACTTCACTTATATGTACTTAGACGTCTTAAGGTTATAGAACCAATTCTCTGTTTATTTTTCTCCCTCATTCTATCCTCCTCATTTTTATTTTGGATCATTTATTTTGCTGTGTATTTACGTTCACTAATCTTTTTTTATATCTTTCATATGTCTACATATTCTACATTATTATTTTATCCAATAGTCTTTCTGTGATCTATGTCATTTCTTGATCAATTTATATTGAATAAATTATCTTCTCATTGTGGATTGCATTTTTCTGCCTTTTTGCATGCCTGGTAAATTTTGAATGGATGCCATATATTAATTGTGTCTTCATGTATTTCTATAAATATTTTCTGAGCTTTGTTCTGGTATGCATGTAAGTTATGAAACATGTTTTCTAGTCTTGCTTTTAAACTCTGTTTTGTGGGACCATGGCAGGCTTTAGGATGGGGCTAGTTTTGCATCTTAACATTTTTCTAACTTATACTAATGACTGAATTGTGAAGATTTCCACATGGATGCTGAGGAACTGTTCCTTTCTCTGTATAATTTTAGGGGATTTTTATTTCTCATCCTGTGTCTTTATCATTTTTCAAAATGTTCTTTCCTATTAGTTTTCCTAAGACCATTGTAACAACCACAAAGTAGATGACCTAAAACAATACAAATTTATTCCATCACAGTTCAGGAAGCTGAAAGTTCAAAAATCAAGATGTTGGCACAGTTGATTCCTTGAGCAAGCACTGAGGAAGAATTTGTTCCTGCCTTCCTCCCAGCTTCTGCTGTTTGCTGGCAAATTTCAGTATTCCTTGTCTTTGTAGCTATATAACTCCAATCTATTCCATTTTTATATGGCTTTCTTCCTGTATCTATCCTCTCCTCTTTGTATAAGGATACAGTCATTGGATTTAGAGCCTGCTCTAATATGGCCTCATCTTAACTAATTACATTGGCAAACTCCTACTCCCAAAAAAGACCATATTCTAAAGTTCTGAATAGACATGAATTTTGGAGAAACGTGGTTTAGCCCACTACACTTACCTTTGATATTTCCTCTCATATATATTCAGATGGGAACTCATCAACACTGACAGCTAGAGGGAACCATTTGCAGGTCTTTTTAGTTCTCTTGGCATTTTTCTTCTCTCTGATATTCTGCCCCACTAACTGTAGCCCCCTGAGCTCCTCAAGCTTCTGGGGTTCCAAGCTCGGTCTTCTCAACTAGAGATATACTGCTGGATTCAGCCTGAGTTCCATCATCTTGTTGTACCAACTTACATCTCTGTCTTGGTACTAAACTTTCTCCAGGTAGGGCACCCCCTTATTTGAATTTTCTTAAGAATCACTGTTCTTTGCCTGATGTTCAGTGTATTAAAAATGTTTTATGCCTCTTGTTCAGATATTTAGTTATGTAAGGCTAGAAGTAGAAGTTATACTGAGTTTTAATAATCTATATGTAGTGTTTCTTTTCTACATTTCACTTTTCCTTTTTACATTACAGCTGGGTAGAATAAATGTTTTAACAGATAATTTTCTAAGTCTAAAACTTAACAGTATTTTCACATAATTAATTGAACTCAGCATTGTATTTTCTTTAAAGAAGAATGACTTCAACTTGCAGAATTTTTAACTCCAAGTCTAGCCATATAAAACTGAATTCATTCAGGTATTACAGTATTGGAAATGGATTGAGTTGTAGATATATATTTTTATATCTCCTTCAGCCCTTAGTTTCAGTGTTTCTATTCTGGTTATTACTTCATTTAGAGAATTTAAATGAACTATTTTCTGTCTCTTTTCACAGTCTGAAGTGTGGTTTATATGTGTTTGTGTGTGGCTGTTAGTGTCTGGAACATATAGCATTAAATATATATTTTTAAAATATAAGCATTTAAAAATGTGTATATGTGCATGTGTATGAATTTGTTTCTGTTACATTACCCTGTGAAGCTGATTTTAATATGATTTGTTTTCAAGTTGATTATAATATAACTTTGATCTATTTTAACATTAAATTTTTCTTTTATGTTTGCTATCCTAAATAAGCTGTTACTTTTTAAAACTAAACTCTAAATATTGGAAATATTATAGGAATTATTATAGGAAATATTATAGGGATAATTATAGGAAAAAGCTTTGTATTTATTTCTGCCAATTTTTTGAAAGTACTGACATAATTTATAATTTTTCATATATAGATTTCAAATATGAAAATTTTAAATATTCAAATAGTAATTATTTTTTCTCAATTATTTAATATATTTTAAGAAAATCAAGGCTAAGTAGTAAATGTTGATTTTTTTTTTAAATTGACATTCATTTTAAAATGACATTGCATTTTTAAATTGTTATATTTTAACATAGCCAATAATAAGCTTTGGAATGTAGATAAAAACATGTAATTCTAAAGTTACTCATTTGTAATGTACTTTCTAAAACAAGTTAATTTACATGAAATAGACTATGCTAATAAAATATATTTTTAATATGATTGCAGAAAAATAAACTAAATACAGGTTATTAATATAAAGAAAAAAAGTAGAACACAAGTAGAATGTTACTTTAGACCTACACAGTTAAACTCTGTATTAGAAATTTAGTTTTTAGCTTCCTAATAATCAAAGCAAGCGTGGTTAACTTAGGAGGTAATACAGTTTTCTCTGTTCGTGGAAGGAAAAAAAACAAATTTTGTCTACAAAACTTAGTTTTTTAATAAAAATTAGCATTTAGCTCTACTATAAGCAGTTTTAAAATAAATCTCAAGTATGAAAACATTTAACGAAAGTAGTCTGCCAAATGTCATATTATAGTATGAATTATACTAATAATAACTAGAAAGAGATGACCTACTTGTTCTTCAAATAGTTCTTCATAAATATCACTTCTCTCAACTAGACATTTCATATAATTCAGATAGTTTGAATTTGGTAATGATTTTACACATTATTCAATATTTTATTTATATATGTTATAGAATAAAATTTGTGTTCAAAAAGTTGTTTTATAAGTAATTAATTTTTCGTTCTTTATACAGGTTTGATAACCCAGCTGCTGTAAGCCCAACTCCGACAAGGCAGCTAACTTTCAATTACCTCCTTCCTGTGAATGCTTGGCTTCTATTAAATCCTTCAGAGCTGTGCTGCGATTGGACCATGGGAACAATACCACTTATAGAGTCATTTCTAGACATTCGAAATCTTGCCACTTTTGCTTTCTTTTGCTTTCTGGGGGCTTTGGGAATATTCAGTCTCCGGTACCCTGGTGATTCCTCCAAGACTGTTTTAATGGTAAGAAACTTCCTTCATTTTTCAAACAATGTTGTATCCAATTAATTAAGTAAGAGACTCCCTTTAATTCATCAAAGACATCTTTTTAAAGTAATGTCTTTCCTTGGTCAACACCATCCTAATTTATAAACTTAGGTTATCCTAAAATTATATACTAGGCACAAATTAACATGTAGATTCGGTATGAAATAGGAAAACTGGTTATGAATTTTTCTAATTTGGTGGAAACAAATCATGAAGTGTCTTTTTTTGAGTTCATTTTCTCTTAGCTTTATCTAATTAGATTACACACATTTGAAGAAATGGTTTATATTGTGTACTGGTTTTTCTAGCATAGAGAAGGGTATCCTATGAAATATGCAGCTAGAAAAATATACCTGTTAAATTCTCTTTAGTAAAATTTTTATTATTTCCTGAGATAGCTCTTGGCTATCTTCAAAGAACCCTGATTAGTTGAAAAGATTTTTGTTGTTGTTGTCATTTTACTGAAGTGTTTACTTGTAATTTTCTTTCTCTGCCCTCCGTTCTTCCTCACAATAGTTACTTTCCTTCTTTCTTTAATTATTGAAGACAGTAATAATCTATACATTTTCTTAGCATTTACTACAGATTAGAGAATATAATGCTCCAAATATTTATAATTTCTGGCTACAGTTACTAAATGCATACTAGGCAGCATTTTATACACTGAGAATATAATAATAAGAGGAAATATAAAGTTCCATTTCCAGGGAGCTTATCTTCTAGAGAAATTTGAAGCCAATAGTTGAGATACAAGGAAGATTGAAAGAATATAAGATTTGGGGGAGATCTTTACATCATCCTCAGATATGTTGAATGTAAGGTTTATTTAAAGCATCCTAGTATAGATTATGAACAGCACTTCATGTCTGTAATTCCAGAGTTTCCAAAGTTGCAAATAAAACTTTTATTGATTAGCATAGAGGTAGCAATTGAAACCAGAATGTAGATAAGATTGCATATAGAGAGGTTATAGAGCAACCTCTGTCAACCAGGGATTTTCAATTCCCAAGAACAGTTACTAGCTAGTACCATTGTAGATGCATAGAACAAAAGTTAATTCATGTTAATTATGGATGCCTTAGAGTATATGATCTTATTTCGCCCCTAGAATAGTTAAGGTAACTGAGTGAAAAGAGAAGCCCACAATTAGGTCGTAAGAAATTCCCATATTCAGATTTTGAATAGAGAAAAGGAACCTAAATAGGAGACAGAGCAAGGGAACAGAAAAGTAGCAAAGTGTTTTAGAAGACAGGATGGTTAACTTTTAACTGACACTGTTGAGTAGAAAAGTGAGATCTATTTGAAAAGTGATATCTGTTGGATTTGACCTCTTACAGATCTATTAGTTAATTAAATGAAATTTATTTCTGTGGAGTGACTTGATTTGGAGATAACAAAGTAAAGAGAACTAGTTCATATTGGAGAGAAACTTGATTAGTTGATATTTAGAAACATTTTCATTTGAATACTGAGCCATCTTTTAGAAGTAAGGGGATATCACTAATGAAATGGCTTAAAAATAAAGTTTAAATGTTGATTAAGTGGGTTTAAACTAGCTACGTGTTACCATGGCTACAAAGGTAACTTAAAGATATATTGTCAAATGAGAAGATTTTTTAAGGTTGGACAAGCAAGAGCATGTTTAAATTTTGTTACAAAGAATACAGATGATTAGAAAAGGTTGAATAAATGATGAAAGGGAAATACGAAGCGTGAGTTTGACTTGAGATGGAAGAAGGAAAAAACTTACATTACAGGAAGAAAGGAAATGAGCATGAGTGTGGATGTTGGTAGGTGTAATAGCAAGAAATTGAAGGATTTTTTTTCGTATGGCTTTATCTTTCTCTGTAAATTAGTCAATATGGTTACATGCTGAAAGTAATATGGGTCAAAAGATTGAGAAGAGCAATCAAGATTCAGAACATTCAGAGAGAATAGAATCAAACCTATCAGAAACCTAGAAATCCCAAGCAATCTTAAGAATCATTTTGAGGCTGGGTCTTAGTAGCACATGCTTGTGACTCATAAGGCTGAGGCAGGAGGATTGCAAGTTCAGATCCAGCCTCAGCAATTTAGCAAGGTCCTCAGCAACTTAGCAAGACTCTGTCTCAAAAAGTAAAAAGGAGCCAGGCGCGGTGGTGCATACCTGTAATCACTGCAGTTTGGGAGATTGAGACAGGAGAATCACTCAAAGCCAGCCTCAGCAAGGGCAAGGTGCTAAGCAACTCAGTGAGACCCTGTCTCTACATAAAACACAAAATAGGGCTGGGGATGTGGCTCAGTCGTCGAGTCCCCTGAGTTCAATCCCCAGTACCAAAAAAAGAAAAAGGGCTGGGGATGTAGATCAGTGGTTAAGCACCCTGGGTTCAATCCCTGATACCAAAAAAAAAAAATCAATTTGAAGTTGGTGGTCATGAATTTATGAGGATATTAATCTAGTCAGCTTTGGGGCTTTCTTTAGCTGCTCAAATACATGCAGCATAGATAAATGGCATAATACATCTAAAGTTAGGGTTCTGATAAAACAAAGATTGAAAGAAAAGGTTGAATTAAAACTTGACAAATCAAATGATGGTATATGTAATATAAGCTGAATTTTTATAAAAGGGAATAATGCCAATAAAATAAACAGATTTTTGTAAATTATGTACATTTAAAAAGGAACAGTTGTGACCTTGAGCATAACTGCTTTAAATGTAGTCCAAAACGTGCTATTTTTAAATTGTATTTTCTAAATATCTCTACAAAGGAGAAGTAAAACAAAGATGTAATTCCAACAACAGATACCGTGTTGGCACTTATTAAATAAGGTGTCATGTGTATCATAACAATTTAAATAGTTTTTCCCTTTTCATTTATGAAAAAATAGTCTGATGGCAATTGAGTAGTCTGCTTTCTGTTACATAAGAAGTAAGTGATAGGTTGATTTCAAACTCATAGCTCTTTCTGTTGTCATCCTTCCTTTTAAAAAGTTTATATTATTAGAAGAAAATTAAAAATAAAAAAATTTAAAAATAAAAAATCATAGTTAACTAGGTTGGCATACATTAATAAAGAGCATTAAATAGAACTCGTAAGTTTAGTCATTAGAGTAACATTTAGACATTTCTTATCCCAGAACCAATAGACTTTTCCTGAGACCTTTTTTGTTTGTAACTTGTGTTCATTCATTTTTTAATGAATTTAACACTTTTAATTCCTTCAAATGAAATTGCTTTAGTAAGGTAGCCATGAATTAACGGGAAGTTATTTTTGTCAGTTATATCTAGAAAGTGAAAAATTGTATGCACTCTAAATGTTTTACATTTTTATTTAAAACTAATACTGAAATCTCAGAAATAAATTAGTATGGTACATAGCAGCGTGAGAATATACTTTTCATCAAATTCAATATAACCTCAAGTCATTGTATATGAGTATTCATGCAGAAAGTATTCTTTTCCAAGTAAATGCATTTCTACATCTATATTTTAGTAATAAAGTTTAATAAGGAAGATTCATTTTTTGCATTAGAAAAGCTTCAAACTTCTGAAGCTGGATATTAACTTATTGATTTAGGTACTGTAAAACAAATCAGGGAAATAACACATAGAAACAGATGTCCATAGAAAGATGTCCTAATGACAATCAAACTTAAATCCTTTCACAGGTTTGCTAATTAATTTTTAACAAGTGTGCTAATTTTTTGTGGCTTTATAATCAAAAGCCACATTTCATACCATTTTCACAAGGGCAATAAATCTGAGCATTTTTGTGACATTTTATTTCAGTATATTTATGATAATTTTAGAAATTCCTTTATAGAATAAAAAGTCATCTTTGAACCAGAGCAGTTTTATTTTTATATGTATAAAAACTTTCTAGTTAAAACATATTTTACCTGTCTGCATGTTATACAAAGTAATGCTAAGGTACAGAACCTGAAGTCTTGTCTGAACCATACCTTATTTCATTCTTTCAGTTTCCAATATTATGTGGTTTTCTTAGAGTAATGAAGTTACAAAAACACGTTTATGCTATCAACTTATGTAATTTTATTTTGTTGAAAACTTATTGACATACTTTTCTATCAGTTTATTTTTGCCACATGTATAAAATTTGGATGTATAAGCATTTTTTTAATTTTAAAAAACTTTCTATCCTGGCTATGTACTTGAAATTTTGTATTCTTGACCATCTCCCCAAAACTTCCCTCTCCTCTGTCCCTAGTAGTTTCCATTCTACTCTCTTCTGACTATGAGATCTATTTTTTTAAATCTCATGTATAAATGAAAGCATTTGTCTTTCTGTGCTTCTCTTATTTCATGGAATTTAATCTCCTCCAGGCTTATACATGTTGAAAGTAACAAGATTTCCTTCTTTTTAAGGCTGAATAATATTCCATTTTGCATAAGTACTCTGCTTTTTTAAATCTGTTCATCCATTCATGGATACTTAAGATGATTTTACTTCTTGCCTATTGTAAATAATGTGAATGGGAGTGCAGATGTCTCTTCAACATAATAATTTTATTTCGTTTAGATATATACCTAGTGAAGGGATTGCTGGATCATGTGTTTCTGTTTTAAATTTTTTGAATAATCTCTGTACTCTTTTTCATAATGAGTATGCTGTATTTACATGCCCACCATCAATATGCAAAGCTTCCCTTCACATCCCTATCAATGTGTATTTTATTTTGTTTTTGATGACAGTCATTCTGACTAGGCTAAGCTGATATGTCATTGTGATTTTAACCTGCATTTCTCTGATGATAATGATTTTGAGTATTTTTTTATATATCTTAACCGTTTGAATATTTGCTTTTGAGAAGTATATCCAAGTCCTTTGCCCATTTTTTAATGGGGTGGTTTGTTTTGTTACTATTGAGTTGAATATGTCATTTTAGAAATATTTTTTAAAAAAGAGTTTTTTATTTAACAGGATGCACCTCATTATTCAGCTTTCACTTAAAGATGTACCTATTTATCATTGATAGATCTTTTTTTATATTTTGCTAGGCAAGTATATTTCTCACAGAAAAACAGTTAAGTATAGCTAAATATACTTTTCAAATTTAAAATGCTATAAAAGGTTCAGGTTTTAATTTCAAGAAAAAAAATCATTCCTAAACAATATACCTAGGAATATTATTTTCAAAGAACAACCATAGATATCCTCCAGTTATAAGTTCCAGAATTTAAGACTTCCATCGCATCTTGGTTACATACATCCTGATGTTTATGTCAACCCTAAATTGTCTTCTTCATGTTTAAATTAGTATTTTTCATAGTATCATTTTAAAATGGTCCACAAATACATCATCCGAATGAAATGATAAAATTTTGGATTTAGGTGTTGAGTGTTTAGTTTTTTAATTTAATAAAATTAAACTATCTTTTTCTTTCTAGGCACTTTGTTTAATGGCATTGCCATTTATTCCTGCATCAAACCTTTTTTTTCCTGTTGGATTTGTTGTTGCTGAGCGAGTACTGTATGTTCCTAGCATGGGATTCTGTATTTTGGTAGCCCATGGATGGCAGAAAATTTTAAACAAAAGGTAAGTTAAAATGTTTGTTCATTGAATGCTTGCTAAACATAGAATTAAATGTGACATTAAAGTATTTTAAATCTATATTTTGTTCATATTTATAAATTAAACTTTTTGTAATCTTCTGGGTTTTTTCCACCTTAATATTCTTCTCATTGTCTGTAATTCAAGTTAGGAAAGCTCCACGATACCTACTCACTGTCTTCTTCCCGATACTTATGTAATTTTATTTTACAGCCTGAGACAGAACAAACTTTGAGTCAGATCCTAATGAAAACAAGGATATTATTGAAACTAAAGTCACAAATGACCATTTCCACTTCCATATGCAATGAACATATAGTCATCCTTCTTAAGTGAGTCATATTGAGTTCTCAATATATATAAACTGCATATAATAGGCAATTCGTAATTTCTTGCTATCACTGTCTTCATCATAACCTTGATTTTCTATTTGCCTGGAACTGTTAGGGAACAATATGCTTAGAAACTATTATTGTAATAGGTATTAGCACATTGTCTACATGTATCATTAAAATTGTCAAATCAAGCAAATTGGTAATTGTTAAAAACACTAATGTAACCATACTAAATTTAGATCTGCAGCTTAAAATCAAAATGCTTATTTCTCTCACTTTCTCATTTTCTAGTCACCTAACCCAAAGAATTTTGATTTCTCTTTTCATTATTTTGCTAGAAAATTTCCTCCTAGTACTTACATCCAGTCAACATTTTTATTTTAAATTTATTTCCCTGGTTTCTCTAAAAAGTCTCTCTCCTGATTCTCTCTCCTATCTATTCATTTCTATCCAGTTACTCCTTGCTGTATGTATTATTTGAATTGTGTTTTTCAGCATGATAGCACTTTCATTTTACTGCACATGTTTCATAGGTAATCTCATCCATGTCTCAGTTTTTAGCACCATCTATCAAACCTTTTCTCTTACTTTCTATCCATATATCCAATTATACTCACTACTAGTTTTTGAGTACCTACCATTTGCCAAAGGTCTACCTTTTAGATTTATTTTCTCATTTAATCTCAATACTCCCTATTTTGCACATGTGAAAATTGAAGCTTATACAAGTTACCTGAATTACCCAAGATCATATAGCTAATAAACAACAGTCTTGGTTCAAATTTACATCTTATTACTTCCAATCACCATTTTCTGAATGCTCTTACTCTGGTTAAATGAATCTGTCAAAACGCAAGAAAATGAATCATGTTATAAGAGCAAAAACACAGCCTCAGATAACATTATTACTAAATGGGATCATAGAAAGTTATGATTTATAACCATCTTTTTGTAAATGAGGAATTGAATCTCAAATAGTCTAAAGTTGTATTAGTAATTTGTATCTGTTTCTATGAAGACTTAATTTTGCTATGCCTTTCAATAGTTCATATTTTCAAGTATAAAATAATGCTAAGAATGTTCGAATGGCCAGTAATATAATTTTTAAGCAAAACATAGTTTTATATATAGTCAGAGGTAAGATTGATCCTTTATAAACACAATAGTATTCAAGTTGTAGGTAATGGTACCAAAGACACTAAATATAAAAAGTTCTGATTAAAACTAGTTTCAACAATTTTCTTGTCATTCTGAACACAGCTTTTGAAAGAGTTAAATATCAGAGTATAAAGTTGGTCCTCTGTATCTCTAGGTTTTGCATTTTCAGATTCAATTAACTACAGATTGAATATATTTAAAAATAAAACTTGTATCATAACTGACATCTAGAGATTTTTTCTTGACTATATAGCATTTACATTATACCAGGTATTGTAAGTAACCTAGGGATGATTTAAAGGATGCTACAAGATATGCGTAGGTTATGTGCAAGTACTATGACATTTTATATAAAGGACTTGAATATCCTCAGATTTTGGAATACTCTGGGTGGGTAGAACCATTCCTGCACATATACTAAGGAATAACTGTATAATGTAATTGAACACTGAATTTCAAGGTCATAGTCATAATATTTAATTTTTTTGTTGTTGATTCCCTACAAAGTTGGATGATTGTTAGAATGAATTAGAATAAATTCAGACATGATCTTTAGGAACATTTAGCATATTCTTACCTTTCCTATAAAGTGAAATGCTTTTGGTAATGTAGACTTTTTTTTTTTTTTGTCTCTTAAACAGTGTATTTAAAAAACTATCCTGGGTTTGTCTATCCATGGTGTTACTTACTCACGCCTTAAAAACACTCCACAGAAATTGGGATTGGGAGTCTGAATATACATTGTTTATGTCAGCCTTGAAGGTAAAGTATTGTTCAGAATCACAGGAAAGTATGTCATCAGTGATTTCCTTTTTTTTTTTGTAGCCATTTCTGAGCTATTTTAACTTTACTTTTAATAGACATTTCACTTTCAATATTAAGTCATTACCAAAAAGTTAATGAAAATAATTTGTTCTTTATATAATATATGCCATAAACAAATTCTCTGGATAGTACTTGGCTGTATATCCAAAGAGTGTGTAAATAATTCTTAAGTGCTATGCTACATACATGTTAGAATTTCACATGATAAACTATTGAAATAGAGTACTGTATTTCATTGGTTCTTAGGGTACACATTTTTTCTAACCTGAATACCTGGAATAAGCATAAATCTTAAAATGAGAAGTATTTCTAAAATAATTAGTGACCTTTATTCTTTCTTAATGGTACATTAAATAGTAGTGAGTTCTATAATTGATATGCCTTAGATTCAGTGAAATAAAATACACAACAAAATAAATGGAATCCTGCTATCTAAAAGATAACCAGTGGTTACTAATATGGAAAAGATCAGAACTGATAGAAAGGAGTGATAAAGTATTTCTACAAAATGGACAATATAAATCTGAAAAAGTTTTTTTAAAACCACAAATTTGTATTCTATAAAGGTTATCAGCAAATATTTTCTAAGCTCTTCTTTAACAATGCTCATCTTCAAATCTCATAATTTTTCCTTTTTTTGGCTATTTCTTTATTCCCTGTTGCCTAGCTTTATGGAATTGCTGATATCTGCATAACAGATGACTGTCCTCTAGACCACATAGTAGTTCTACTTTCTCCCTGAGCTCTGCAGAAAAGTGAAACTTCATTACCATGCTTATTAATCCAAACTCATCATATACTAATAGAGCCCTGTATTTTTTTGAAAATCTCTTTATTTTCACTCTCAGAACAGTGGTTAAAACCTATAGCCATAATTGATAATTCCTTGGTTGGTATCATCCTTTGCCTGCAAGAATACCTTGCCCATCTGAGAACTCTGAAAGCACGCATTGACTCAGAACTGTAATCCCAAGGTTCCTATTACCATAATAGAGTACTTAAATAGGTTTAAATATGTTAAGACTAATGATCAATGCAATGTTTTAAATATATTCTCATATTCTAATACCTTCTTTCCTAAGGAATATAAATAGAATAGAAATTTTCACACAGCACTATACTTTGATTAAATTAAAATTTTTATACAATTCTAATAACAAAAAATTGGTGAAATCAGACTGCTGTGGTTTTAGTGTATCATTAGGTGAAGAAGAGAAGCTAAATATGATGAAGCAGTCTTCATTTGACTTCTTCATGCCCAGGGACATTCCTAATAGTATACCAAACAAATATCTATGTGAATTGGAGTCATTTTTTTTTCATTTGTAACTTACTTCATTTCAATTGTATTTAAGGTAAATAAAAATAATGCCAAATTATGGAATAACGTGGGTCATGCTCTGGAAAATGAAAAGAACTTTGAGAGAGCTTTGAAATACTTCCTACAGGCTACTCATGTTCAGCCAGGTAAGCGTTATTAATTAGCAAATTGATGAATATATTTTTTTAAAGAAGAAAAACAACTGTACTTGGGGCAAAAAACACATATCAGACATTTGAGAATATTTTCTTTTAAACATAGTTGTTGGATGACAGTGAAATGTGCATTTTGATGGAATGTTGAGTGCAAAACCTTGGTAGAAGTGATTTTAAGCGAGTAGAAGAATAATTGGAGACAATTAGGATAGAGAACTCTTTCGGGGTATTGATAAGACATAGTGACAGTGCTAGGTATATATTTGAAGAGAAGTAATAGGATGATAGGGTTTTTGTTTTTTGTTTTGAAGTGGAAGAAAAAGGTACCGTTGGGGCTAATCCAGGATAGTTGGGGAAAGTAATAATACCATGCGGGAAGACAAATAACTAGCCGATCTTGTTGAACAGATGAGAGGAGATAGAATCTGGTACACAAGATGAAGGTTTCATTAAAAAAGGGTACTGATAGTAAATGTGGTAACAGGAAGCACAGTATATGGACATGGAAAGTGGTAGAAGAGTAAATGGCATGGATGAAGTTTCTGAAGTTTTCTTTGTTTCTGTTTTCTTAGTGAAATAGAAGGTAAAATCATTAGTAGAGAATAAAAGGGAAGAAGTATTTGAGATCTAAGAACAGGAGAAGATATGAAATGGTGATCTAAGACTTTACTTCAGAAACAATGTGTATACAAATCAGAGATCTTATTATAATGTATACTCTGGTGCAGAGTTATATAGAGCCTGAAATTCTGCATTTCTCATAAGTTCCCAGGTGAAGCTTAGTCCACAAATCACACTTAGAAAAACACCAATCCAGGAAACTAGGAAAATAGTTTTCTATTATATAGATTAGGAAAATAACGTATTGCCAGGCAGCTCTGATATCCTACTTGAAATTAGTATTAATTTAAAATTAAACCAGTTGGTATATTTACATGTTTCTCTCCTACTATTTTTAGCTACAGTGGTAATGAAGAATTCAATTCAAAAGAATTAGAATTTTGTCAGACTGTATGACTAAGCAAGAAAGGACTAAGGGAGTGATTATAATGATGAGTTGCAGAATTTAAATTGGTTTAGAGTAGATGGGAAAGTTGGTGAGTGGCATAGGAATAATGACAAGATCAGGAGATTACAGATCTGAAGAATGGTTTGTGTCTGAATAGAGTATAGCTAGAACAGCAGTATTTTCCGTAGAGACTACTAATGGCATTTCAAGTGTGCAGAATTTTATTACAAGGTATATACCAAATGTGATCCTTACCCACCAAATGCCATTGCTTTCAATTCAGATTAACAACCAAAAGTAACCCACCATGTTAAATGTCCTCAGAGGGGTACAAAGTGGTGGGTATCACTCCATTTTTTTCTAGTAGGTATGATTGTGCCCTTTAGACTAACTAGTTGAGGTAGGAGAAAGGTGAAAATCATTGCAAAAAAGGCATCAAGGCCACAATATTTAATCTCTGTAGATTTTGAAATGGTTAAGAATTTTGACTGTCATGATATTGGAGTGAGCAATAGGGATCCAGAATCCAGTATGTACACCATAATATGCACCCAGGGATTAATGACTGCAACTCAGAGGGATAACAGATAATAGAGTTAAATGGCCTGATGTTCAGACAAGAGTGATTTTTAAAAGGAGTGATAATTGTCTGAAAGTAGCAACAGGGATCAAGGAGGACACCTAATTTTTTTCCAGGGCCAGTGTTAACAAAAGGATAATAAAAAGACTCAATCACCACTTGGAATAGATATAAGCAAGGTAACCTTGTCTTTAAGACAAAGCCAAGTTCAAGTTTCAATTAGAGAAAGACTAGTCTTTCTCTCTAGTTTTATCTCGTATAACCCTTCCATGTAGGTTCGTTTTTCTTGAAATATGGGGTACACATACTGTTCTTCCACTTAGGCTCTGTTTATATTCTCCTTGGACCTATGATTTCTCCTTTCTCCCTTCCCTCCCATCTGCTTTCCAGCATATCCATGCTAGTCATGTGTACTAGTGATCTTTTATAACCCATTTCATATGGCTTTTCTTCTAAAATACCTTCCTCTTTCCAACTACAGAAAGTATTTCTCATCTAAAATCCCTTACAACTATTCTCTTTCTTAAAATATTTGTAACTTTCTCTCTACTGCCATATTTTATTAAAATGTTAATTTGCTTAAAATATTTATTGAATTGTATATAAAACATTGGATTTATCTTTTTAACATGTACATTGTCTTCTAGGGTCCTATATATAATCAAGTATCACTAAATGTGGTAGTTTTAATTCATTACTTTTGAAGTCTTTTAGATTCATTCTAAGAGTGTTTAGAGAGGTTTTCTTTGAGGTCAGATACGCAGGCTTTGAGACTCTTATTTAGGCCCCTTCGTCCAAACTTCTTCTCATTTCTAAATAGCAATAGTAATTTCTGTCTCTCATCACTGTTCTGAAGACTAAATGTGTATGCTGATAAATATGTACAAATTCAGTTTAATCTAGTAAATAGTGTATTTAATCACAGAATATTGCAAGTATAGGCATTTAGTTCTAAATAATTTTCTCCATCATTATCAGTTATCACTTTACAGCTTTTTAGATATACTTGTTGGACCTATCTCTTTGTATGACTTTAGTATCACACTTTCTCAATTACTATTTCTCATAAGTCATGGACTAAGGAAGACAGGTAATCAAGTTTATTAGAATTTCTTATGAATAAAATAACTTATAAATGTTGAAAGTGACATTCAGATGCTTCTTATTTTTTGTGGGTTTTTGTTTTGTTTTTTTGCTATGGCCATAGATTACTTTGACAGATGAAATGACGTTATTCCACTGTATTGTGAATAGTTATTGGAGTTTGAGAGTGTGACCAGGATAAGGCTAAAAAGAATGATTCAGGTTTTGTCCCAAAAGACTGGAGAGTAACAAGTGTAAACATGATCATTTAAGCCCTGAAATAGCATCAAATCACATAGAGTAGGAATTCATAATATTCTAAGGCTCTTTTAATTTAAAAAAAAAAAGTGTGAAGGCTTTTGTTGCCTAGCCAGAATGAGAATAAAATTATATGATAGTCTTTGATGATTTTTTTTTGACAATTGCACAAGTATATTTTTTTAAAATCCCAGTTCACAGGTTTGTAAATGAAGTTACAGTTTCCATAAACCCCTTTAAAAGTCAAGGGTAGTCTACCCTTAAGAGACATCAGAATTCTCCATGTTTTGTTTGTTTTGTTTTGTTTTGCCTAGAGACCATTGATTTCATTTTTATCTAAGCAAAAATCTCTGAAACTGTTTTATCAGAAAAGTTGGTGGACCTGTACTTTAACTTTGATGTCATCAGGATGGGAATAATTTGTAAAGAGTTTTAGGAGTTGCCAGATATTTATAAATTTGTTTTTTAATTGACAATTTTGTAGATAGTAAATACTGGAAGCAACATAGTTTGGACATCAGTGTGAGAATTCTTGATTGCACTCTTTTGGCTAAAGCATTAGGAGGCATACTCAGTTGCCTTCTACATCACATATACACAGGATGACTGAGATTGCATGTAACCACATAGTGTTTCTAATAACTGGTCATTTAAGAGGAATGGTAAATGAAAATTAAATTTCAAGGTATCTACATTGTTATGTAATATGAAGAAATCTGTGGTTTCTTAATGACCAAGACAAGGTATTGCTACTACTTACTAGGATTTGGTGCCTGTGCTTCTAACTGAAGAAAATTCTAATTTATTAATAGATGTTAATGAAAATTAAAATGTAATTACCTTCTCTTCCAAGTTCACAGATGTCCTGAATTCTATCCATGAGTCACTTGGAAATGAGGAAGTACATATAATATATACAAACAACTCTTTCAAAGATATTTGCTATATAAAAGAACAGAGATTTTATCAGTACAAAGATAGTGTAAACAGAGTCACATGGAGAAAAGGAATATGATCCAGTGCATAAGTGAATTGGTTGGTCTTAGAGAGGAGGTGTAGAAGGGAAAACTAACCAAGTATGTGCATATATATGCACACATTCACACAAATTGGTTGGTAGCATCAATGATGGGATGATGCCTAAGTTCCTCTCTGGTCTTATTTCCCTGATGAAAACAAGATAGTAGAAATTTGAAGAGACAGAAGGAATGAAATACTACCCAACTAGGGTTCTGAAAAAGTGAATTTATTAGAAAAACAGTTATTGACAGACTGAGATTACATTTAAGATTTATAATGTCCTCATTTACATTGAATTAAAAGCAGACCAACTTATGTTACGCTTGGTTTGAATAATTTACTCATAAGAACAAATTTGTGCTTCGAATTCTTATAGGTCTTTAGTTATTTAAATATCTTTGATTTTTTTCATTTTCTTGCCTTTTTTCAAATTTCAGTTTAGTTTAGAAATAATACTATTCCCAAAATCCTTTGGGATGTTTTAACTTTATAGCTTATAAAACTTGCTTAGAAATTTTGTAATTTTTTTTTTTTGCCATTTTATTGCTAAAGGATATCTAATTGCTATCTTTGTTCTTTGAGAAAGTGGAACTACTTTAATGTCTGAATTCTGCATTGATAACAGTATCTCCTTTCCATAATTCTAAGACCTGATTCAAGTGGACTAGTAATTTGCCTCATCTTTTATCTAAGTAAATAACCTCTTTCATTTCTAAACCTGGTTGGGACTTATTTTAGTACATTTCCAGTACTCAGCTGCCCTCATTACACCTTTATTTATACACATTTCCCATTTAATTTTTTCTTAGATTAAATTTATTACTAAATAATTTTTTCAGGTTCTATATATTCTTAGTTTTTTCTGTGTGAGTTTCTCTGTAACACACTGTGGATTTAACTGATGTTAAAAAAAAAATCAGTTCTATAAAAACAAAGGTTTATTTTTATACACACTCTATTTTTATACACACTTGGTAATTAGATAATTTTTTACTCCTGGCCTTCAGAATTTCCTTTGAAACTTTGTTAAAAAAAAAACACAGGTATTCTGATTTGCAAGTAAAATTGGCAATGTCTAGCCTGATTGTTTTATTTTTGCTTGCTTAAACCCCTACTGACTCCCTAAGACTGGGCAGTACATCTAAAAAGAAAGAACTCCCTAACCCCAACTTCGTCTCCCAATTCTCAAACCAAACTTATACTACATCTGCCATTTTTTATGTAGTACACACAGTTGACAACCTGAAGCATAATGTAACAAGATCTTAGGGCTGTTGCTCTCCACCTAGGGAAGACACCCAAGATAGATATGTTTGGCCCCTATGTGTCCTGGGAGTTGGGGTCAGAAAATTTATTCCACAATTGCAAAATCATCAAGTGTCACAGGCAAGTAGTAATCACAAGTTGAAACCTTGTCATGTCTGTTAGATATTCTTGTTGAATAAAGATTGTCTAATTTAAGATCTCTCTTCCTTTTATCTTTGTTGCAGACCAAGTATTTACTGGGAAGTATATATTTTTTAAAAATTAGTGTGCATGGAGTTCTCATATTTTTCTAATTTAAGCTGTATTTTTTTTCTTTCCCTGCATAAATTTGTGATTTTATTTTTCCATTTCAAAAGATGAGGCATTTCCTGGCATTCCAATATTAACATAATCTTTTAAAAAGCTTTTAGTGAATTATATAGTGTTGTATCATCATTTAAGAGAGAAGGACCACAGCATCTTATGTAATACTGTTATCCTATTATTCCATTGTTCTATCATTCCAGTCACATTCACAAAAATTTTTTAAAAGCTTATCACAAATTTGTTTCAGTCTCCAACTTTGATACATATTTGTTAGCTATAACACTTGAGCTAAATCTAGGAATCATGATGATCCTCTTTACTTGCAAAGGTGAGCCATATTTTTTGAGTGAATTCCAAAGCTATGAGATTAAGGAAATGGAAATAAGCCTTAGTATAAGATAGTAAAATATAGTGAGCAGAAGTAATCTAAATGTCATCGTGACCTATATTGTCTTAACCCTTCAGAAAGTGATTCAAATAGTTTTTTCATGTTGAATACATTTTCTGCCTTCACATTGCTATGCGTAATTTTGTAGTATATCGTTCATCATAAGTTATACCAAGTTATGTTAAAAGAAGTTTAAAGAACCAGGCATGGTGGCGAATGCCTATTATTCCAGCTACTCAGGAGGCTAAGGCAGGAGGATCATAAGTTTGAGCCCAGCTTTAGCAACTTAGTGAGGCCTTAAGCAATTTAGCAAGACCCTATCTCAAAAGTAAAAATAGAAAGGGCTGAGGATGTGCCTCAGTGTCAAAGTGCCCCTGAGTTAAATCCCTAGTACCAAAAAAAAAGTACAGAGCAGAGAAAAAGCAAGACCTGTTTTCCTCTTTTGTATTTTTTACCTAGTGTGTATATTTCTAGAAGGATGTCTTCTCAGTAACCTTGAAGACTATTCAGTATACCTCTCAACAAATGATTTTTTTGTTTCTTTTAGATGATATTGGAGCCCACATGAATGTAGGAAGAACTTACAAAAATTTAAATAGAACTAGAGAAGCTGAAGAATCTTACATGATGGCTAAATCACTAATGCCTCAAGTAAGTTGTCATAATTTATCTATTGTGTCATGTCTACTCCGTGTCCACATTCAGTGGTTTTATTTGGGTGGAAAATTCTCAGTTTGTTCATACGAAAAGTAAGCTGTTGCCAGGTGCAGTGGCGCACGCCCGTAATCCCTGCACTTCGGGAGGCTGAGACAGGAGAATCCCCAGTTCAAAGCCAACCTCAGCAACGGCGAGGCGCTAAGCAACTCAGTGAGACCTTGTCTCTACTTAAAACACAAAATAGGGCTGAGGATGTACCCCTGAGTTTAAGTAGAGACCTTGTCTCTACTTAAAACACAAAATAGGGCTGAGTACCCCTGAGTTTAATCCCCAGTACCAAAAAAAACAAGTAAGCCGTCTAAGGAATTTTCTATTTCTATAAGTTTTGTAAATGATTTCATTTACTTTTCTAGCTAATTTGATGTTTTTTAATTATTTTTATAGTCTTATTTACAAATTCTAAATTTTAAAGAATATGAATATTAGATGTTCTTGCTTGTTAAGTTATCATGAGTTAAAATACTTTATATGGGCAGGGTTTTGTATACTTTAAGCAGTAAATTCAACATTGTTCCTATCAAAAAAATGATAAAATAGTATATCTCTATTGCTAAATTGTTAACTGTTACAATGATACAAGCAGAAAATTCATCAGAGATAACAATACAATATCAAAGATGGAAGATCTGATGCTGACCATTACAAGCTGCATCATCAGAAAACATAATTTGGCCAATGATTGGATAATTTAATATATTTTCTAAAACAAACTTGGACCCCATATCCTGCAGATTGTTTCAATTCTAAAATGATGTGTTAAATTTGTACTTATTGTAGGTTTTTTATCAAATAGTTTATTTTGTTCATTAAAAATTGGATCCATATACATATTATATGTAATAACCTTTATTTAACCTGAATAATCAACTTACTAGAACATTTATTTATTAAACAAGTAAGTTTTTAGTATAACTCTGAAATAAAATTAACTGCCCACTTGTCACAATCAAGAAATATTTTGCTGACAAGAAAGTTGACAAGTGTACAGTTGGAATTAGAGGCTAGAGATCTGGATTTTTTCCTATTCTGATGCCAATTTACTAAGAAATCTTGACCTCTAAAATTTCTAATTTATCTAACTTCAGAAAAAGTAGATATGAATAAAAAAGCTATCAATTGTTGCACTGAGCTGGCTTGACAAAAAATTTGTTCTTCAATGCCACAGTATTTTATTTTGTGAATATTACTCATGCTCACTTTCACATTTTTATATTTAATTTGATACATTAATAAAACTGGCAGCATAATGTTATTATGTTTTCTGTGTTACTTTAAATAAGTCACTAGGGAAACTTTTTATTTGGTACTGTACTGAAATATCAAATAATGAAAATGCCTTTTCTTCTAAACAGATTATTCCTGGTAAAAGATATGCAGCTAGAATTGCCCCTAACCACCTAAATGTTTATATCAATCTGGCCAACCTTATCCGAGCAAATGAGTCCAGGCTGGAAGAAGCAGATCAGCTTTACCGACAAGCAATAAGTATGAGACCAGACTTCAAACAGGCCTACATTAGCAGGTATCATAGTTCACTTTAGAGCTATAGCTGTAGAAGACTGATACTGCATCTGCATGTACATCTTGACTAAATTGGCATGTTTTTATCTTTTAGTTATCTTACTTGGCACCAAATACATAGAAAGATTATAGCTTATTTTAGAATAACAATCAAATTTAATTAATTCCCTTGAAATTGACAAGGGAATCCCTAGTTTTATAATAGCCAACCTAAGTTTTATATGAAGGAAAGGGTAGAAAAAGTTCCTTCTCAGTTTCATTTCCTTATCATCACCAAAATCTTTTTCTTTTTTTCTTATCTAAAACATCTGGAACTTAAATTTTCCAACAGTTCCTTCTGTTATCCAACTCTCAGAAACTTTCTTAGATACGTTTTGAGATTTGACTGGTTATTGATTTCTTTAACCACAAATAAAACTTCTTGGTTGTTTTCTAACATCACATGGTTTTCCAACACCACATGGTTTTCTAACATCACATAGTCTTCTCATGCAGGTGTTAACTTGTATACTTTAGGAAAAATACCTTTTAACTTTGTTTTGCAGCCTGGCCAGGAAACCTAACCATAATTTATAATACTGTTTCTATTGGAAAAGTGCGTTCAGAATTTAACTTTTTGAGATAGGATCTATTCATAAATTGGGGGTTTTCTTTTTTAGCCTTATCTAGTAGTACTTATTGTCATGTGTTCATCCATAAAGAATTATTCAACAATTTCTGCATTTAAAAAATAACATTTTAGATTTATTCTTAAAAGTTGTTTTAGTTAAAATATTAGTAAAAATGGTTTTGAGCAAAATAAATTAAGTTCTCTAGTAGAAAATGAAACTAGATTAGAAGATTGATACAGTGGTTTTCAAACTGATCCCCAGTTCTAGCTGTGTTCCTTAGTTATCTGCAGGTGGCACTATTTCCCTTCTACCCTATAAGATTAACTTTTTTTTTGAAATTCTTTTTTTTTAAATGTTCATTTTACAGAGTACTTTTAAAGTTATTAAGGTAATATAAAGAGTTACAAATTTCAAATGCTCTGTTCATTTGTACAGTGAGATTTGTATCATAGATTTGAAGACTATAATTTCCCTATAACCACATGTATTTTTCTTCTTCAACTGCTAACTTCATTATCTGACAAATTCATTGATCTCCCACTCTGATTAGACTCATTTTTCTAATGTAGTCAAGTCTGTTTCATTTTAAGATATTATTAAAGAGTAGATTTTCTCTGTTCCCCTTTTACAGACACCTCTTCTAACCTCTAAAGTCAAGCATTCTTTTTCTTTTTGTAATAATATTTGAAAATATATCAGGCCTAATTTGCTGAATAATGGAGTTCAGACTTGAGAGCAGCTTCAAAATGTTGTTTTTGAAAGAGAACTTTTAAGAGCCTAAGTTAAAAGAAGAAATGAAAACTCTGTGGAAAGGCTTCTAACTTGTAAAAAATGGTGTCTACTAACTGACATAATAATGTTTTATATAAACTTCATGTTTGATTTTTTTCACAGGGGGGAATTGCTTTTAAAAATGAATAAACCTCTCAAAGCAAAGGAAGCATACCTTAAAGCACTAGAGCTGGACAGAAATAATGCAGATCTTTGGTACAACTTGGCTATTGTATATATTGAACTTAAAGAACCAAATGAAGCCCTAAGAAACTTTAATCATGCTTTAGAACTAAATCCAAAGCACAAGCTAGCATTATTCAATTCTGCTATACTAATGCAAGAATCAGGTATGTTTTCTCAATATTTCTTTAATTATAGCTTGAAACATAGTAAAACCTTACCTTAAACTTTATTACTCATTAACAAACATTTTATAGAGGCAGTTTATAACACAATTGTATATAAATGGCATAGTAAGAATATTTAAAATACTTGAGTTTTACTTTAAACTCTTTTTTCAAGTAAAATGCACTGACATGAGAATACTAATTATTCATTTTCCGGAATGTGTTAAGACTAATTTTCAGGCAGTCTGTTAAACAAAGGCTAATTAATGTGCTTGTTAATTTATTCATGTAAACATAATATAACCTCTTTTATATATAAATAACATTAGAATTTACTTTGATTTACAAGAGAAACTACTTAAGGTATTCTTATATATAGTTTTACTAATTTTTTGAGGTATTGTAATTTCCTATGTTTCCTATAATCTTGAAAAACTAAATTATTAATCACAATAAATTTCTTTTATCCATGTTGTATAGAAATTTTAGTTGGCCCTCACAAGGCAGCATATATGATTCATAGTCTCTTTAAATTTTATGTTAGAAAAATCTTTTTATTTACAATTTCTGTTTATTTCTTAAATGTTTTTCATAGAACATTTGCAAAAATGGATCATAAAATTATAATATTTTAAATATGCTTAAGTGAACCATTAATTTACTTTGACCAATCTTCTATTTGCTAAGTTATAAAGTAAAGCTCAAATAGGTCTAATGACTACTCCAACTTCATTAGTACATTATTAGTCCACAGTAAGAACTGAAGCCTGCTTAGTAATTTATTTTCAGATTTTCCATATTCATCATGTTGTGAATTAAAAGAACAGAGTTTTGCTTGGTGTTCAAAAATATATAATTTTGAATAAAAATAATGGTTTGTAAAGTTATCTTACCATAATAATTATGAAAACTGCTCATTATCCAATATAAGATTGCACTTTAAGGTGTATAGTTGTAGAACTTTAAAAAAAAATTATTTGCAATAGAAATTATCTCAATAAGTATTTGTTTTTCAGATCCTAATTTTAAAGCTTAATAGTTAATGGTAATTTTTGCCCTTGAAATTTCCTAAAAAACTTGAAATAATATACTAAAAAAATCTGAGTAATTCTAAAACTTTTTCAATAGAGTAAGTTACTTTTTGCAGGGCATTTTTACATATGTATCATGATAATTTTTGTAAAATTCAGTAAGTTAACCCAGAGATATTAAGTAACTTGTTCAGTATATAAGGTCATAATTTAATAGAATCAAGATTGATGTGTCTTTTGGGAAATCATACAACTTTGTCCTCTTAATTTGCTATTTTTCCTTTGCTATTGCTTTTTAGATTCTTAACTATGAAGCAGTTTTACCCCTTTTGGTTTCTGAAGCATTCTTACTACTTTAAAGGAAAGCAAACAATCTATGATTTAATTATGTCAGTGTTTCAAACATATTTATCTTTCCAATGAAGAGAGAGGTTTTTGCTTTCTAGTTTTTTATTTAAGGTACAGAAATGAGTTGCTTTTGTGCTATCTTTTTGTAATCTAATTAAATATTGTTCTTTAGACTTAATTCATTTGATAATAATATTTTATTATCTTAAAAAAAACGATCCCTAGGTGAAGTTAAACTCAGACCTGAAGCTAGAAAACGACTTTTAAACTATGTAAATGAAGAGCCTCAAGATGCTAATGGTTATTTCAACTTGGGAATGCTTGCCATGGATGACAAAAAGGACACTGAGGCAGAGATTTGGATGAAGAAAGCTATAAAATTACAGGCTGATTTTAGAAGTGCTTTGTTTAATCTGGCTCTCCTGTATTCTCAGACTGCAAAAGAATTAAAGGCTTTGCCAATTTTAGAAGAGTTACTAAGATACTACCCTGATCATATTAAGGGTCTCATTTTAAAAGGAGACATTCTGATGAATCAAAAGAAAGATATACTTGGAGCAAAAAAATGTTTTGAAAAGATTTTGGAGATGGATCCAAGCAATGTGCAAGGAAAACATAATCTTTGTGTTGTTTATTTTGAAGAGAAGGATTTATTAAAAGCTGAAAGATGCCTGGTTGAAACATTGGCATTAGCACCACATGAAGAATACATTCAACGCCATTTGAGTATAGTCAGGGATAAAATTTCCTCATCTGGTTTTGTAGAACAGCCAGTATCCCCAGCTGATAAGACTTCAGGTAGAGAAGGAGACGAACTTCCAACTGAAAATATAAAAGAAAGCAGAAGTGAATCCAGACCAACACAGGTAATAAAAACAAGTGAATCTGAATCCAAAAAACAATTAGCAAAAAATGCAGACAAAGAGACCCCTCAAAAAACAACACAAGACATCAAAGAAATTGAAAAGAAGAGAGTTGCTGCTTTAAAAAGACTAGAAGAAATTGAACGTATTTTAAATGGAGAATAGCATTATTCTGTATAATATGACAGTGGTATCAAGAACTTCAGTCTATATCATGTGATTGCTTGTACTGGGAGCTTTGGAAAATACCAAGAACGTATAATAATCTATCATGAGCTGCTTCTACATTGGATCAAAATAAGATTTTTCATTAAAGACCTATCTTACCCCAAGGTATATGTCATATATGATATGGCAGAAGTTTTTAGTTTTGGTGAACAGAACAAAAATATCAAATTACAGGTGACAAATTTGTAACTCTTATTATAGAAGGAAAATTTTTCTGGCAGAATAAGTTTTACTACTCTGATTTAAAAATAGTTTGAGGCCTGAATGATGATCCTTTGAGGATAAATCAAACAAATGTTTGTCATTCTGTGAATTCCCATTTATTAGCCACTTCATTTTTTCTTTACCTCTTGAAAACTGGCATTGAGTTAAAAACACTTTTTGAACACATCCTTTTTTCTTCATTGATTCTTTTAAATCAAGAGATTTTTGCACTACAAAAGAACACTGGCTTGTTATGTTGTATTCTTTGGTTGACTTTTAGAAAGAATGCTGGGTAAAACATTTTAAATGAATTATGACGTGTTAGCTTAAGAATACTTTTTCTTAATTTCATACTTGTTCTTAATTCTAAAATGCAGTTTATATGCAGGTAGAGTTTTACATGCACACATCACACACACTTCTAATGGTGCTCACGTATACTGTATTTTTTTTTCACATTGAAAGTCAAAACACAAACCACATAATCATGACTGTTCTTCAGTTTTTAATCCCTAAACTTACGTTTCTTAGGGTCATTAATGACATTGAGAAGGCCCAATTATTCTTAACTTTGGACTTCTGACTAATAACATAGTAGACTTCTCTTTCATTTTATTGTTAGCTCTCTAGTTTTATTTGAATTTAATTTTCCGTTTTCAAAGTGACACCTTAATCATTCTTAGATACTTTAAGCCACTAAATTCAGTTCCTTTTAACTGAAGGCAAAACAATGTGACAAAATTTATTTATAAGCACTAAATTCTTGATATCTAATGGTACATATTTTTATTAAATATTTATTTTGACTACTGAGTTTCATAAAAATGTTTAAGCTGTTTTAATTCTATCAAATATGGAAAACAAATTGCTATGCATTTGCCTATATGTGAGCATTTATTATAGTTTAACAAAAATCGCATCATTTTGGCCAGTTGTCACTTGGAAAGATAATTAGCCTAGTAGATGTAATACATTTGTCATTTGATTTTAGCAAGTTCAAACCTGAAAAATGTGTTACATTAAAAGTAGGTACAAATTAAAAATTAAATTTATTAATTGAAGTCTAATTTTTTTCTTGAGCTAAAATACATTTTAAATGAGTTTCATGAAGTTGGTTTTAATTTAAAATGTTAAAGCTAAAGAAAGCTGTCATTCTGGGATAGTAACTAATTTCTAATTATGTAGTATTTCAAAAACTGTATTTTTTAGTTCCTTTGAGAAAACTAATTTCTAATTATATATATTTCAGAAATCATATTCCTGTAATGTTTTTTAAGAAATGTTTTATAAATAGGTCACAAGAAACATGGTCTGCATTAAAGACCCAGTCTTATTAGGTTCCCAGAGGATCTGGCATAGATTTTCCTAGGCAATTTAAAGCAAGCATGGATGCCAGTGGGTATTAATTCTTGACCCAGAAGATTCTACTAAACATCAAAGCAATATCTTATTTCAGTTCATGGATTATGGTTTTGTAACTTCAGATAGAAGGTGGAGAATACCTCATGTAGTATGACTTGAAAAATGAAATTAAGTTGTTATATTCTGTCCATTATATCTTGAGGACAATTCTGAGTGTGATCTCTTTAGCGATAATTTTAAGTGGAGGACATTTCAGGAAAACGAAATATTTTTTGACAGCAAAACAAAATTTTGAGTAATATTTTAATAAATTTACATAACTAAGATGACAGAGGGTATATAGTAATGTTATTCAGTGATTTTTAATAGAAAATAAGTATATTAGCACTCAGAGCAAGTGTTTATCACATAGGAAATACTCATTTATTTGAATTTTAGATTATTTTTAAATCAAAACCATCCCGAGTAATTAATAATTATTAATTATTCCAAATCAGCAGCTTTCAATGTGGATCCCACCCCTTGCGATGGAGCCATGCTTCAGTTTTTTCAAAAAAGTGGTTCTAATTTGTACTTAGTTTAAGGATCACTGTTCTTAATTAGTTCAGGAAAATCCTTTTCTCGTGTGTAAATTTTTTAATTTAGTTACACTAAGGAATATGTTCTGATAAATAATTTGTTTTCTTTGAAAATTAAGATCTTAAATTTTATCAAACTTTCTTATGTGTAAGATTATTGTTTCTTACATATAAATTTGAAATAAAAATGCAAACTATTCAGTTGAGAAAAGGTAATGGATTCTTTTTCCTCTAGAGCTGCCTATTTGAAGAGTTGAGGGTGAGGACATTTAAGACCAGTTCACTAACCCGTGATTTAGAGTTGTGAACATTTGCTTAGAAAGGAAAGCCTATCACAAGTTTGTGCACTGATAAAAGAATGAAGTTTTAGTTCTACTATTTTATAAAATAGTCTACACTCCAGAAGTTCTAGCAAAGCTTTGACAATCCCCAGGAGCAATACTGTGTTACTCCACTTATTCTCAGAAGGTAAAATTAAGTTTCCCAAATTGTTCTTCTATGAGTTTCCTCATTAAAATTTGGAATTGGGAATTTTGTAACTATTCCAGTGAGTAGTTTTCTGAAGTTGATGTGGAGAATAAAATTATTATGTAATTTTGTTTTACAATTTTGTGTTTACCGTTATGTAAATATTTGGTATGTGAATTACACAATTCTAATAAAACCTTATGCCTTTTCATTACATCTAATTTGAGCTAATTACATCAATTTCATGTTACAGAATGCTTCTTTAATGAAAATATTAAGAAATATATAGATTTGTATGTCAATTTATACTTCAGAAATCCATATATTGTCATATTTATTTTTTTAAAAAATCTAATTGCATGAACATATGTATTTAAAATGAACCCCCGCCCCCCTCAAAAAAAATCTGATAACGTGGTCCAAAATTATATGTCTGGGAAGCTGTCAGCCATTCATGCTAAGGGTTCATATGAACACAGTTTAAAATTGTATGTATTTTATGTACACTATGGTGTCTCTGTGTATCTTATTTCTAAATATTCAGTATTAAATTGGTACTTTTTAAAACTTTAATCTGACTTTCATTTTAGTTTTGAAAAAAAATAGAATATTGTGTGTATAAAGAGATGTCTGCTCTGAGAAAGAAAGGAGAGTTGATACTACTTTATTAGTGATGATCTGAGAAAACCATGTGAAAATTAGTTTCTAATGGTAATACATTTTCAACCAGAAGTGACAGAAGGCAATCAAGAAAATGAAACAGTTAAACTCAAACTTGGAATCTTACACAAGTTTAAGTTCTGTATCTGCATTGGGTTCAAATTCTGGTATCACAATTTGGGGAAAGTTATTTAACCTCTGTACCCTCAGCTTTGTCATCTGCAAGTTGGGAAAAACACTGCCCTTGTAAAGTTATTAAAAGGATTCATATAAATTATAAATTAACATATTTAAATTGCTTAGAACAGTTCCTGGTACCTAGTGATGTTAATTACTAATATAAACACAAGGCTTAAACTCACATTTGATACTTAAGAATAGATCTGTGCTAAAGAGTAATATCAAAAACATCAAGATACCAGTGATGGTCATGATCAAGAGGTTTAAAGATTCGTGCTTGTACATAGATACCCTAAAATAAATGAAATTTGGGATTAAGTTAAAGTGAACAAATGAGAACTAAGATACTTGAAATGTTGCTGTCTTGCTCTTTTGCTATTCACTGCTATCAGAAAGATCACATAAGAGAATATTCAAGTTATTCAACTAACCTAAGATTGGATTTCAGGCAAATTCACATTCTTTGGAACTCACTTTTTTTATCAATAGCATTTCTCACACTGTCAAAGCAAAACATTTCCCATAAACTAGCGTTTATATTGTAAAAGAATCTGTTGTCCTCATTCTTCTGCTTAGAATAAACTAACCTTCAAAAATCATCCTAGTTTGCCCTTTCTTAAAGATTTCATTAGTCAGAGCTCAGTCTTTTTTTATTCCTGCCCTCTTCATGGCTTCAGTTTCAGATTGAGAAAGCAGACAGATGAAATCAATCCATGCTGAAGTGTGAATGATAGATCTTGTTAGCCATTTTGTAACTAGTTCAAGTAAACTGTTTATTTTGGACAGTTGCAGGCCTTAGAGTGGGAACTATTTTAATGATAGGGAGTTTCTCTGCCATTCTTTATTTCTAACTAAAGAATTAGGCTCAAAAAATTTTCTAACTGTAACAAGCCCACTTCTGACCAGTCTCGATTTGAATGGGCCCTGATAGGCCTGGTAACTCACCTTTGAGATTGGAATCAAAGTAACTCAACTGTTAACAGAATCAGACATATGTCCAATAAAGATACCTGTAAATTCCTGGCATATATCTATTTAATATGTGATCTCTTTGTGACCATTCATTTTAACCTAAAGTTTTTATTTGCTGGCTTCTATTTCTCTGTCTTGCCACTAGTGTTCTCTCTCACCTTTTTCCTTTATTTTTATTTTTCCTTCTATCCATAGAATAGTAGTTGCAGCTATATATATTCCAAATGTTTAGCCCCAATTTTCTCCAAGCCCCCAAACCGTGAATCCAATGGTCTATTAATCACATCTACATTTATTTTTTCCTTCCTCTCTTCAAGACCCACAATTAGTGAATACCAAGTTTAAGAAAGAAGGAAAGAAACAAAATATATACAACTTGAAGCAGAAAGGGGGTTGAGAGAAAAAGACCAAAGGGATCAGAAAGCTTGCTAATAGTTTATCCACTCAAAACATATTGACCAACTTAAAGACATCATTAGGGTAACTGAACATGATTATCATGGGGCTTAGGTTGAAAAATACTACCAAAAAAGCAATATAGTTTTTAAACCATTAGAAGAAAACTATTTGATGGACTCACTAGTGAGAGAAGAGAGGCAAAATACTATAGTAGGTGTTAGACAATTGCTAATACAGCAACAATTACAAAGAATCTAAGTGGGTTAAAACTTAAACTCTTGGAGATAATTATATTTACATTTAAACTTTATATGATTAGTATAATTATAAGTGCAAGGTCCAATAATATGTCCATAAAACACACTTGAAAAGTACAGAGAAGTTAAAGTATGACCAAAAAGTATACCAGAAAAATACAAACCAAAAGCAAGGGGACAGCAATTTTAATATATGACAAATGAAATTCAAGACAAAAAGGAAAGAGATAAAGGAAAAATGTGTACTGATAGAATGACAGAACAAGAAGATTATATCCATCTAAACATGCATGCCATCTACCGGTAGAACCTAAAAATAAAAACGATAAATAATAGTACGAGGGAATAGGTAAATCAGAAAATGTTTAGATATTTTAACAAAACTGGAAAACTAATGGATCAAGAAGAGGAAAAGAAGCTGATATACTAAATACTAAAACATAGTTAAACCATTATTGAATAAGTTTGAACCATAAATGTGTACAGAATTTCACATTTGACACAAAAGATGCATTCTTTCCTAACGTGGAATATTTACAGAAATAGACTATGTATCAACCACAAAGAAAACTTTAGCAAATTCCAAAGTACTAATTTCGTCAACATTAGAAATCAAAAAGGATGGAGCATGGCTTGTACTTCCAGGTAGGATGTAGTAGGTCCTGACAGGCCAACATGCTCACTGCTGAGACTAGTGCTGCAACAATCAATGAAAGTAATGAGAACCACAAAAAGTAAAAGCCAGGCAAGTGAAGAGTGCTTCCTAGAAAAGGTATTTCCAGGTACTTTGTTCCCTTGGAGAATTTGTGAATTCTGGATGAGAATGAAATCTTCACTAGCCCATTACAGAGGGAATCAACTCTGGGAAAGAGAAACTGTCAAAACTTTGTCTAATCACATAGGAAAGGAATTATGTATTGAAAACTAGAACAAGCTAGGCACCGTGGAGCACGACTATAATCCCAGCAACTTGGGAGGCTGAGACAGGAGGATCACAAGTTTGAGGCCAGCCTCAGCAACTTAGTAAGATCCTATCTCAAAATAAAAGGGGGGAGGGGGTGGGGATGTGTCTCTGTGGTTAAATGCCCCTGGGTTCAATCCCAAGTACTAAAATAACAACAAATCTCTAGTATCAAATAGTAAAAATTTTAAAAGAAAACTAGAAGAAACAAAACAGGGCTGCTGCTTCAATTAGATAAATAATGATTTTTGCAATGACATGGGAGTTTGGTGGACTTGGCTGAAAAGATAGAGTAAAATCTCTCATTTTAACTTTGCTTAGGTTATAAAATCCTATAGAGAGACAGCATCAAACCTGAAAGTGGGCTCTCTAGGCCTCCCCTACACCTCCCATTTGCCTGACTGTGTTCAATCCCCAATACCAAAAAAAAAAAAAAAAAACCAAATAGGCAAAATGAATAAAAATTCAAAAATTTCAATAGATATTTGGAATCTATAAGAATTAATCAAATGTATATTCTAGAATCAAGAAAACATCTGAATTAGGTATATACTGGGCTGGTTTATCAGTAGCCTGAATAGAGCAAAGGATAGAATTAATTAAAAAAAAGACTATTCCTTTGTACAAACTATACCAGCTGGAATATGGAGAGGAAGAAATGGGAGGGGATGGTATGTAAGACATGAGTGACACAGTCAGATGATGAAGCATTTATTTAATTGGAGTTCCAGGAGAAGAGAGAACAGACAAAAACAGTATTTGAAGAGAGATAATTGCCAAGCATTTTTCAAACTTATAGACATCAATATATTGAGAAGTTTATTCCAAATATGATAAATACAAACATTTTAGCTGATAATCATCTATTTCAAACCAAATATAATGGAAAAAATCTTAAAAGCAACCAAACAATTACAACATATTATTTTAAAGAAGCAATAAAACTGAAGGCTGAATTTTCAACAGAAACCATGGGAGTTGGAAATCAATGGAATGACATCCTTAAAGTCTAAAACAGAATGAAAAACAAAGTTAATCCAAAATTCTATACCTGCAAAAAATTCTTCAGAAATGAAGGCAAAATACCAATATTTCGAATTGTCAATGCTGAGAGAGTTTGCCTGGAGAAGACACGTAGTAGAAAAATAACAAAAGTTCTTCATTGTAAAGGAAAATTATCTCAAATGGAAGTATGGAACTGTGGGAAGAAGTGAAGGGTATCATGAAGAGTGGATATGCCAAGAAATACAAAATGATGCAGACTTTAAAGAAATGATAATATAGTCACAATATATTACATGTATTATAAAATGAATGCATATATTATATATGTGTTACATATGTATAAAAATCTCACAATATACAAAGTATAGGAAATAGAGTTAATATAGAGTTCTTGTATTGCTCAGGAAGTGATAAAATGAGTAATTTAGGGAGGACTATGATAAATCAAAAATAATATATAGAGTAACCCACTAAAAGAATGGTACAACAAAGTAATATGTTGTATATAAATAATATATTGCATAAATACATAAATATTAGCAATAGGCTAATAAAAATACAAAAAAAAACTTATTTTTGTATACTAGCAATGAAAAACTGTAAAATGAAGTTTAAATACTATTTACAATAATACCAAATGCCGAGGAATAAATCTAACAAAAGATATGCAGGACCACTATACTGACAACTATAAATATGACTGAAAGACACTTTAAAAACCACAATAAATTGAGAGATATAAGATGTTAATGATATTTATTTCATATGCTTATATTACTACACACGCACCAGTACAACTGAAATGAAAAGAATTTACAGTAAGATACGAAGTGTTCTTGTACATTGTTGGTAGGAGTGTAAATTACCAGCAAGCACTTTGGAAAATTATTAAGCATTATTTAATAAAGTTAAATGTATATTTATTATATCATCTAACTGTGTAGGCAGCCTCCACGATGGCTTCCAATAATTCCTGACTCCTAGTATCCATGGCTTTGTACATTAACTCTCCACATTCAGTAGCTTGGCTGTTAACTACGAGAATACAGTAAAGGCATGCCACATGCATGATTAGATTAAGTAAAATGGTAACTACTATCCTGCTAGCTGACTGTCTTCATTGGTGACTTTGTTAAAGCAAACTACCATGTTGAGGAGGCCCATGCTAGAAAGAACTGAGGGTGGCCTCTGGTCAATGGCCATCAAGGATGTCCAACAACCACATGAGCTTGAGGTAGATCCTTCCTCAGTCAAGCCTTCACATGAGATCCCAGTTCTGCAAATATCCTGAGGGATTTTCTGGGGTAGTTTTAGCCATAATAAATTTTCAATATATATTCTGACATTAGGATTAAAACCTTCATTCTTCCTATTCCCTTGCCAAAATGTGATTCCACTGCATCTAGATAATTACAAGGTAAAATGCACAGTTGACATTTGTGGGTTTCAGATAAAGTTTGGTGCCCTAATCCTATCACTCTCTGCTCTCTCCCTTGGGGCTCTTGACAAAGAAAACTATACATAAAAGAAAAAAGCAAAATATGAGGGAAAATACTGCTTAAATAACTAAAACAACAAGGTTCTGTTTTCATTAAATGGAGGTAACACAAGATCATTTTGGAGAGTATAGTAGCTCCTTTCCACATGTGGAAAGCTAGGAGGTGAGGTCCTCAGAAGACATGGGAAGAAGGAAAAGAAAAGGACTGAGGTGTGGATGTGAAGTAAGAAGCTTCATTTTCATTTTTTGGTTCTGGGCCTTTAGGGTGATCCTAAGCTGATACTTCATTCTCCAGAAGTCCTCTTCCTGAGGACTTAAGAGTTTACCTTATGAGATTATTACCATAGTTAAATGTAATAATAATAAAAAGGGAAAATTATGATGATTATCATATTCACAGAATATTTAGCATTCTGTTATCTGATTAAAAGACTTGCCTCCTAACATTTTCAATACCTGGAGGAAAAAGACAAATGAAAGCCAGCATACCAATATGTATGAATTGTTAGAAGTTATAAATCAAAGTGATAAACTGTCAATTTATTACACTGACAAATTCATCACTCAAAAATTGAAAATGTATGAAAACGTGATTGCACTAAAAGCAAAATACTGAAGGCAATTTAATTATCGCACATGTATGAATGTTTTATTCATAACATGTTTAGATGAGCAATAAAGAAGTTAAACATACAACAAGATACAATTTAAAACCCACTGGAATAACTGAAAAGGCAATATCATGCATTGACAAATAGAGTAAATGTGAATCTCACATATTGCTGGTGTAAAAATACAACTACTATAATCAATGTGAAAGTTTTTTGACTTAGAGCATAGAATACCAAATGATCCAGCAACTAGGGAGATAAAGTTATCTTTACATGTAGAAATATCCACAATATATATTCATGACAGCCTTATTCATAGTAATACAAAACTGGAAAAAAATGTGTGCTCATCACATCAATAGGTAAATTTATAAACAAGTTTTGATATATCCAAAAGTAAAACCTTCTTCAGCAATTAATCTTTTTAAAAAACTAATATAAACAACTGCAAAAGGTATCTGAGCAAAAGAAGCTGTACACAAAAGACTGCATTATATGTAGCTTCATTTATTAAAAAGAAAAATTCCAGAACAGATAAAACTAATCTAAATAGATTTCAAGAACTGCAAGAGTTTGGTGCCCTAATCCTATCACTCCCTGCTCTCTCCCTTGGGGCTCTTGACAAAGAAAACTATACATAAAAGAAAAAAGCAAAATATATTTCAAGAACTGCAAAGAAACATGAAGTAAGTTTTTGGGGTGGTGGAAATATTTATGACCCAGTAATTCTTTGTATAACAAAAAGAAATGTATATCCATGTTCACTAAAAGACATATCCCATTCTGTTCTTAGCAGGAATTTTTGAAAGAACATCACATTAAAAATAATAAAATTAAAAATGACCAAATTATTTATGAAAAGAAAGTAGTATAGATTGTTTTTAATGTTTTCATTTTTAATCATGTTATGGTCACATAATTAAATGCTATAATGCAATGAATGTACTTGAGCTACTGCTACCTGCAACAACATACATGGATATAATAAATTTAATATTGCATAAATAAGTGAAATACAAAAGATACTATTGTATTATTATATTTATATGTATTATTATATTTATATGAGGTTCAGAGCTTAGGAAGACAAATTCATGCTGTTACCGGTCAAGATAATTGTTACCTTAGGAATAGAAATGGGAAATTTTTTGAGAAAAGGAATGATGCATTCAATGTTCTGGTATTGTTTCATTTCTTTATCTAGGTGATGGTTGAAAAGCAAGTTTATTGTTTTTGATAATTCATTCAAGATATGTGCTTTTTTCTAAATATATGAAAAACTCAAAATATTTAATAATTATAAAAGATATACTTAAAGAAATTTTTAAAAAACACAATAAAAGTGGTATACAAAAGAATCCTATCTCAGATTTTTAATAAATAAATAAGTAGAAAATAATATAGACTTGAAATGATGTACAATAAAATATTAATTTTTAAAATACCTTAAATGACCTGATTTTATTTAAAATATTAAGTTATACATAAATCTATAAAACCATCATTGAAATTTTTGCATCAAACAGAAAACATATCTATTATCCACCCCCACAAAAGTATCCTCTTGCCCTTTAGACTCCCTTTATCCTGCCACACTCTTCCTCAAATCACTGATCTACTTTCTTTTTCTGTGGATTCATTTACATTTTCTGCAGTTTTATACAATGGAACCATCATTTTTTGTCTTCCCTCCACCCTGTTATAGACCCAATATTTTCCCCTCCCCCAAATCTATATGTTGAAACCCTCTACCTAAATGTGGTGACATTTAATGGTAAAGTCTTTGGGGAGTAATTAGGCTTATATGAGATCTTGAGGGTAGAATGCCCATAATGGGAATAGTGATTTTATAAAAACAGAGAGATCAGAGCATCCCCATTTTACTACCATATAAGGCCAAGGCTAGAGAGTTGCCATCAGTAAATGATAAGAAGGCCTTCACCAGGAACTGAACCTGCCAGCATCTTGATCATGGATTTTCCTGTCACCAGAATTGTGAGAAATAAAAGTCTGTTGCTTAAAACACCCAATCTGTAGTATTTTGTGTGAGCAGCCTAAGCTGAGTAAAATAGAAATTGGTACCAAAAAAAGGAATGCTGCTATTGCAAATACCTAACAATGTAGAAGCAACTTGGGAAATAAGCAATGAGTAAGAGCTGGAAAAGTTCTGAAGTGTGAGGTAGAAAAATGGATGCTAAGGGTGATTTTGGTGAGGGCTCAGGAAGAAAAGTGGAGAGCGATGAGAAATCCTACATCCTATGTGAGAATACAGAGAGTCCTAGGTACAGAATGTTGGTGGAAATATGGAGAGTAAAGGCCATTCTGGTGAGGTCTCAGAAATTAGGAACATGTTATTTGACAAAGAGATGATGCTTGTTACATTGTGGCAAAAAAAAAAAAAAAAAAAACTGAATTATATTAGTGTCCTAATGTCCTACTGTTTTCAGATAGGAAGAACTTACTAGTGACTAAATTGGATATTTAGCTGAGGAAAATTCTAAACAAAGTGTTGAAAGAGTAGCTTGGTTCCTTTTGATTATAATATATCTGGTGGTAGTCTTATCTGGATTGAATCTGATTGGAGACTTTTGACCTGACCTTGCTGTAATTGAGATTTTCTGCTACTATTTCTTTAAATAAGCCGCCTGTCCTCAAATCTTTCTCTTCTTAAACTTCTGTGACTCAAACATTTGCTCTTTTGATACTGTTCCATAAATCCCATACGTTTTCACAATTCCTTTTCATTTCTTTTTTTCCCCTGTCTTAGAGTTCACAAATTCTTCTGCTTAATCAATTCTGCTGTTGACACTCTCTATTGAATCTTTTATTTCATTCAGTATATTTTTCAGCTCCATTTTTTTTTCTAATTTGCAACATCATAATTTGACTGTCTATTCAATTTCTCTTTCTGGTCACCTACAGTTTTCCTCAATTCAGTGTATTTGTTCTCTGTATTTTCTTGAAGATTGCTTTGCTTCCTTAAAACAGTCATTTTGAATTCTTCATTAGGCAGCTCTTACATTTTTCTTCCTTTAGGATCAGTCACTGGTACCTTATTTTGTCCAGTTGGTGATGTCTTCTTCCAGATAGTTCTCAATCTTTGTGGTAGTGCATCAAGGTATATGCATTTGAAGTAGATAATTATTCTAGTCTTCATGATCTGGCTCTGTCTGAGAAAGCCATGCAGCCATTATGGCACTTTATGACCAATTTCTAAAAGAAAATCCAAGAGTGATTTCTAGATGTAAATACTCTAATTTTCAATTATATCTCTTCTGTATACTATGTTATGAGACAGAGTAAATGGAAATAAATTAAAACCATGTCAAGGGTTTAAATAAATTGTACTGCTAGAGAAATCCCAAGCCTTACAAAAAGAGATTAAGATGACTCAAGTGTTAAAATACTTCTCAGGATACAGAACCTGGAGTTAAAATAAGTGCACTGATAAACATTATAGGATGTATAATAGATATGCTCATGAAAAACAATGTGTTAACTCAATAGATTGAAGTGTGGAAGCAGTGCCACATAAATCATATATATTACTTGACATCAAACTTTACTAGTAATTCAAAGGATACAAGCAAAGAACAGGTGCAGGCAAAGTCCATATTTTAAATTTGGCTTACAACAAGAAAAATTGATCCAAAATATTCTACTAAAGCACTTTGTATACAAGTAGATCCATTAGAAGTCATTCATGCCCTCTCTTATCCCTACCAATAAAAAGGTGGTCTACTAATCTACCATTAACCATTTCCTTATCAATAGAAAAGAAATAGTCTCTGAAATATATTCCACTTCTAGGTCAAAGAATCTTTTTTCTACCTGTTATATAAAATATGCCAGTTGTTTGTATACTAGCAACAACTTTATCTTGTTTTCCCCAAATGACAGCTTAGTAAAAAAAATATGCATTGAATGGTATTTGGGGATTAATTGTGCATAGTACTTGTTCTGTGGGCCCATAGGAGTTAGACATAGGTCTGATTGAGAGGATTGTACATTTAACAGATATCTTTGATTTAGAGTTGTGAATAAAAGATGTTTATGTTTTTGTTTGTGTTGGGGATTGAACCCAAGTCCTTGTACATGCTGGGCAAGTGCTCTACCACTGAGCTACATCCTTTGCTGAGTGCAGCAAATGAGTAAGATCTTGTATTTTATTTCTCTTGGGGAGGTAAATAAGGCATATTTTCTGTGGAACATGACATATGTATATAAGGTAAACAGACACTTTTGAAAGGTATATGGATGGGAAGATAGGGTAGACAAATGAATGGATATTTCCTGAGTTGTTTGTTCTCCATTATCAATTTACTCTACTTCCAGTACCATTTGGAGAGTCCTTCAGTGACCTACACTGGATGGAGGCACATAATCCATTCTGGAAAATAAGTATATTACATTCTTAGCTATTTTCATTTCTAGATAGTTCCAGGAATTTCTTTGTGACACAATTAGAGTTAGTAAGAGGCTGGAACTTCCCAGAGTCCCTTGGTCTCTTCCCATTGGATTTGATTGAGAGGCAATCTAACGCCATAGTGAGGGCAGCCATGTCCACAGAGGGAAAGCAAATAATCTAATATTAGAACAGCATGATGGATGAACAGACAGACAGGGTCCAAGTGACATTGTTTAGTTCCCAATTAAACTGTAGTAGAAGCCAAAATCTGGATTTTCAGAGATAGAAAAAGCAGTTACTTACCTTTCCTCCTTAAACTCTTTTGATTTGGGTTTATTCTATAAAAATGAATAAAACCTAGTAACATAATTTTTTAAAAATTTTAAATACATTTACATTGCTTTATGATTCAAGGAAAACTTCTTTCAAAGCAATATGTTGTTTTTCTGGTATCTGACATTAAGCAAAGACAGATTGGAGAAAGATAAGACTACACAACAGGAGGGAAAATCAGCACTTTTTTCATATTTTCTGGGTTTTATATAGTGTTATAAAAATATACACACACAAATGTCTGATTAATATGCTGTAAAGGTCCTCAGTGATCTTTCTCCTGGCTTTTCTCCTCCTTTCTTCTCCTTATCCATTTTATTCCAGTTTAGTCAGCCTCCTTGTCAAGCTCTGACTTCAGGACTTTGCACTTCCCATTTTTCCTCCCTAGAATGCCATCTTCTCAGGAATCCATATATGTCCCTAAACTTTATTTCTTAAGGAAAATCAAGTACTATATACAATAAAAAATAATTTAAAGAAACCATAAGCATGAAAAGCTATAAAAAAAGGTAACAAGTGACTGTTGGACAGAACATAATAGCAGATGGATAATCAGCTCTTTATAAAGAATTATAAAAGTGAAAAGGGGAAATAAACTAATTATCATGGATGTAAATTTGTTCACGTCCTCTGGTTAGGGCACTTTCTCACCCCCATTGATGTTCCCGATATTGGCACATAGAAGGGCAACTGTGGCAGGTTTTGGAGATTTTAGAGAGTAAAGGGATTATAATTACATGAAATGAGGTTTTTTAAAAAATATAATTATTTCCTCTAAAAAATTATTTTTTTCAGTGTATTTTCTTTCCATTGTTATTTCTTGGTCTTTCTTCCTACATGGCTTATATGTGGGCTATATCCAGCAATATCAGGAAAAATTCACTGAAAGTCTTGAAGAGTCAAATATGTCTCAGATGTAACTCACAGGACAGGGTGGGCAACATTTTACTCACTACTTTAAGGCAAAGTTGGAATGATGATGTGTAGTTCTGAATTTCCCTGCAGAGGTAAGCGGAGAAGGAGCAGGTAGTCACTATGCATGCTCAGAAGTAGGCAAATGCAAAGAAGGCCTTGTGACATACACATGGTTTAGAGCTGGAACTTTGAATAAGCCGTAGAGGTAGTTATGAAAGCTTTAAATCATGCAGACACATTATAAATCATGCAGACGACATATTTTCTTCTATAGTTCTATAGCTCCTGGATAGTATGGATTTGTGTCAAGATTGTACAAGAACCAGAAATAACTTTAAAATGACTCAGCAACAGGGAATCTAAACACTTCTGTGGTGGCTTGGAAAGTTCATCAAATTAAATGCTTAGTGAAATGGAGAAGTAGAGTCAATCAAGCCACAGTTGTTAAGTGGAAGCACACTGATTCTCTTACTGCAAAACCTATTGCATTTCCGTGGCTCAGAAGATTGAACTTGAGATGACTTACATTATTGCTAAGAGTAAGAACTGGCATACTCCATATTTCCATATTTCCATCATTGATGATGATGCATACAACATGCACACATCAACTGTGTATCCATGTTTATGTGTGTGCACTTGCATGTAGCCCTAAATAACTTGAGTGGTACTAGTACTGGGAGTGTATTAAAAAACAATTTGTAATGGGCCATATAGGTCTTAAGTTTGTGTATCAAAACCTGAGTCACCAGATAGAATTTAATGAACTCTATTTTTACATCTATGTTGTCTATATTTATGATTATGATTCAAAAAGTTGTTTCTTAATATATTTTAATTTAAAAACTTACTTAAGTAATAATTACCATTTATTGACAGACACTATTCTGTGGGCTTTAAGTACATTTTTTAAAATTTGATTCCTTACTTGATCTCTTAATCAAAGGGATGAAATTATTATTTCCATTTTCAAAATAATAAAATTGAGGTTTAAAATGGTTATGTAAAATGCATGGTTCATAGTAAATTTAGGTTTGAATGCAGACGAATCTGTTCGTTCAACTATGCTGTTTTATCTTTTTCCATGTACTCAATGTATTGGCGAGCACTCATTGTTCTTAATCAAATATTTAATCACATAATGATAATAACTATCATGTATTAAGCACAAGCTATATGATAGTTATTGTGTTAGGCTAAAGGCCTTGTTGTATTTGCTACATAGTGTAGAAACAGACATGTAAATGAACAATATTGAGAAGAGTATATTTATTTAAATAGTTCACCCCAAGAGGCATGTGCTATACAGTACATGAGGGAATTGAACGTGGCTAAGGAAAAGCAGCTTCAAGGAAACTGCTTTGTGGTCATTCTGTCACATGATCATTGGCTGGAATGATGCATGAAATGGCATGAATTATTTGCATCATTTCTCTTTTTCTACTCAATTCTATTATTTAATCAAGAAGTTTAATATGACTACAGTGGAACACCAATGTACTGCAGACATGCAAAAAAACTAGTTGAATTTATCTATTTTGCACTCAAAAAAGTAACTTTCCAGTGCAATGTCCACAATGCTCTTTTATGATAGAGAGGGAACAGGCCTTTAAACAATATTTTATTTAATCCTCAGAATGTCCCTTCATGTAAGTAGGGATTCCTTCCTTTTTACAGGTGAAGGACATAAGGTTAAGGGAGCATACATAACATGTGCCCAAATGTGTATCTGTTCAATGAACTTTCTATATAAATAGCAGGAGAAATACAAGCAAATAAATTTAGGAATCCTTTGTGTATCTTCTCCAGTTAGTTATGAGTTCATCTAGTATAGTAATGTTGGTAGGCTGAAAAAAGGCCCCTCAAAAATTGTCCACATTCAAATTCCTGAATCTAAGGATATGTTACCTTACCTGGCAAAAATTTTCATATATGTGATTAAGGATCTTGAGATGGAAAGATTGTCTTAGATTTTGCAGGTGTGCCTAGTGTAATTATGAGGGTCCTTATAAGATGGAGACAGGGTACCATAAGCAGAAAGAAGATTGACAATGAAAGAGGCTGTGATATGCTTTGAAGATGGAGGAAATGGCCATGAATCAAAGATGTAGCCCACCTTCAGAGGCCAAGAAGGGCAACAAAACAGATTCTCTCCTAAACCCTGTAGAAGGAATGCATCCCTACAAAAAGTATGATTTTAGATCTCTGACATTCAGAATTGTGAAAGAATACATTTCTTTGTTTTAAGCCACCAGGTTTATGGTAATTTGTTGTAGCAGCAATAGGAATCACATAATGGTTGTGTCCCATTCACTTTGGAAATAGAGAAGTCAGGATTCAAAACCCAGATCTGTTTCTTTTCAGGAGCCCATTCTTATTTGAACATGAAACTTTTCCCTGCTTAATATCATCTGTCTCTCTTGGGTAGTGCTGTGTAAATATTGACAACTCCAAATGTTCTATTCCTCTTTTCAAAAATCTATCAGCAAACACATTTACAATGTATTGTACATCAAGTGGTATAATTCAAGTGTTTTTTAAATTACTATCTGATATATCCAACAAAAGGACAGGATTCTAATCTTATATACTCAAGAATATTGGCATAAATGTGTAAAAAACTTCTGCTTTGAGACTGAAATTAATAAACTCAACATAAAAATGGATTCAACTAGCCATCAGGAAATGTAAACTAGACTCAGTGATATTATGCTAAACATATGTTGCTACTACAGCAAGGTGTCTTCAAAACCAAATGAAAATCAAAGGATGTTTTTAAAATGTTCTTGATAAACTGGATAAATGTTAAGTAAGATTATTGTAGAACCTAACTGAATAAGTACTGACTTGCTCAGTCAAACCCCTGCAGATCCTAGCCATTTTAAGCATGTAGAAAGCACTCAACAAATATTTCCTAGTGATTGAATAAAATTCTTCTATTAGATAGTTTAAAGTACTTAAACTACAAGATAATAAAAGCTGTGGGTATAGGAGTGAGGGGTCCTGAGCTTCTTAACTCTATTTTGCAGTGAAGGCAGAGCTGAACCATGCCATAGAACCTCAGAAAACTCCTAGTAAAGCTGGCCTGCCTTCATTCAGATCCAGTGGCTGCACATGGCTAGAGCTTACCCATTCATGGAGCACATGTGCTGCCTGGATGTTGACTCATGGTCCAGAACACTGGAATAATTGTACCATCAGCCTAGCTTCCCAAACAGTGGAGATGTTAAAGGAAATGATTAAGTTTGGAATAAATGTGGGTTGCCTGACTTCTCCCTTGGAACTCATAAGCGCCATGCAGAGATGATCACGAATGTGTGCTCAGCCATAGAAAGTTTAGCTTTTGACCTCATTCTCTACCAACTAATTGCTGTGACACTAAAAGACCTGAGATCCAAACTGAGTTCATCAAGGGCAGTGACATCATGAAAATGGGGCTGAAGGGACTTGCTGTCAAGATCACTCTGGATAATGTCTACATGGAAAAGCATGACCAGAGCATTCTGTGGCTGGACAACAAGAAGTAGGCAGCAAGACCTATTTGGATGAGGGACCTATTTCTCATAAGACGGAGAAAGGTGCTGTCTTCCTGGTGACAAGGTGGAGAATGGTGGCTTCTTGGGCAGCTATGCACCTTCCCAGGTCTGCTATTTTTCTGCCTGCTGTGAAGAATACTGAGACTTCCTAAATTTAGAAATGGGCAGAGGATGGAAGAGAGAAAAAAGATAAGAGGGGTTTATTTTAACTGATAGCTTCAAAGTAACTCAACAAAAGGGAAAAAAAAAAACTCTGTTCCACATTCTTTTCATGTATGTTGAAAACTAGCCATCAAGACTCACGGTGATCCATTTGCAAAACTAACCAACCAACAAGCAGCAAGCATTTTTCCTTGTAGGTTATTCTTTTATCCCAACAATTTGCCCACTTCATGTTGTCCTGTCTTTCACATCTATAGCTAAAGTGGGTTCAGTGTTAAGTGGTTTATGCTTTCTTTTCCTCGAGGTTTTGTTATATTATACTCTAGCTTCTAGATCCATTGAAGATTTTTCCAAATACTATTTGGTCATGCTGGTAGTGGCTTAGGGATTGAGTCCTAGAACTGATCTTTTATTTTGGCTAGAATCTGAAACAGCTTTAATAAAGCCCTGTTATTTCAGAGGTCTTGTGGTCTCTAAATTTGTTTTAACATGTTCAGAAAAGAATATCCAGGATCTGAAGTTTGAGGTAGGGCAGAATATAGATGTGGTATCTCCATTTTTCATTTACCAGGCATCTGATGCCTATGAAATTAAAAAGGCCCTAGGAAAGAAAGAAAATAACATCAAGATCATTGTCAGAATGGAGACGAGTGAGGGAGATTTGAGTTTTGATGAGATTCTGGAAGCCAGCAATGGGATCATTGTGTCTTATTGTATATTAGGCATTAATATTTCTGCAGAGAAGGTCTTTGCTCAGAAGATGATGATTGGTAGTGCACCAAGCTGGGGAGTATTTTGTCACAAAGATGCTGGAAATGATTGCACACACAACAGTCTGTACATAGGTGATCAAGAAGCCCTGTCCTCACCCTAGCTGAGGGCAGTGATATGGCTAACACATTAGTGGAGAAAGCCAACAGCCACAGGGAGCACTCTCCGAGGATGTTCACATGTAGCACATTAGTGCTGATGAGTGAGAAGTCCCTAGTTCTAATTGAGGAACCTTGTGGTGCCCATTACTAGCAATCCCACAGAAGCTACCACCGTGGGCTCCATGGAGACCTCCTTCAAGTGCTGTAGTGGGGCTATAATCATCCTCACCAAGTGTGGCAGGTTTGCTTACTAGGTAGTCAGATAACACCCATATGTCCCCATCAGTTTTGTGATATAAAATCACCAGTCAGATCACTGGCCCACTTGTACTGTGGCACCTTCCCTGTGATGTGTAAGGACCAAATCCAGGAGACCTGGGATCCAGGTGTGGCCCTCTGGGTGAATTCTGCTTGAATTTTGGTAAGGCCTGGGGCTTCTTCAAGAAGGAATATGTGGACATTGTGCTAATGGGGAGATACCTTGGCTTTGCCTTCACCAACACCTTTTGTGCAGTGCCTGTGCTATACCTGAGTCCCTCCTCTAGCTTCTGCACCCATATATCCTCACTCCAATCATCCACTAGGCCAGCAGTATCTGCAGTGCTCACTTTTGGCTGTGGTGTGGTACTGGTGGGCTGGAACACCAGGGAAAATTCACACTGCTGTGACACATGGTCAGTTTTAGACCTTCCTCATGACGCATCTTAGTCTACTTTATGTTGTTAATAACAAAATACCACAGACTGAGTATGTCATAATGAAAGGATGGTTTATTTTGGCTCATGGTTCTGGTGCAGGGTGGAGCAGCCAGATTTGGTGATGGCTTTTTTTGTTGGTGGAGTCCCCCGGTGGAAGAGGGTATCACATAACAAACAAGAAATAGAGAATAAATGAGTGTCCTAAGCAAACTGGTTTTTTAGTAGACCCACTCTTGACATAACCCATCAATCCATTAACCTACTAATTATGTGAATTCATGAATTCATTCATGAGAGTAGAAGTCTAATCACCTCTTGAAGTTCCCACCAGGTCTCACCACTTAATGTTTCATAATGGGAATTACATTTCAAGTGAGTTTAAAAGGAAACAAATCATTTTCAAACTATAGCGATAGGATTGCCCAGACTCTCCATAACAATTGCCCATTGTTATGATTTGGATATAAGGTGTTCCCCAAAGGCTCCTGTGTCATTGCAAGAACATTCAGAGGCAAAAACATTAGATTATGAGAGCTATAACCTAATCAGTTCACTGTAATTTGAAAGGGCTACTATGTAACTCTGGTAACTGGACCAGTATGGTATGGAGGGAGGAGGTGGATCACTGGATCCAGGCCCTGGAAAGGTTTATCTTCCATACCCTCACCACTCCTTCCCAGCACCATAAACAGAGTTCCACTCCTCTACCATGCCCTTTGTCACGTTGCTCTGCCTCATCTGGGACCCAGAAAAATGGAATAAGCTGACCATGGACTGAGACCTCTGAAACTGTGAGTCAAAATAAAATTTCCCTCCTCCTAAGTTGTTCTTTTTGGGTATTTTGCTCACAGTGATAAGAAGCTGACTAACAGATTCATCATGTGGTCCCATCTAGGGAAGGGACAATAGAGTAATACAGGAGTGAAGGCTCCCAGAACTTTGCATGAGAGCATGATAGCTTCTTGTCCTTTGTGTGATCAATTTCTGCAGAAAATGTATATATACTTAGAGAACTCCTAAACCTGGCCTGCATCAGGACATAGCAAGAGTAAAGGCCTGAGGGCACCGGTCAGTAGTTTCAGTTTAATCAACTCCATTTCAGGTAACTCTGGCCTTGAACTTTGCTTACCTCCTCAGCTCCTTAGTCTTCAGCTTTCCCACCTTGTTATGCATTGTGTTCTCCTGCTCTGGCACTGCCCTCAGATGTCACTCAAAACAGACTCCACCATCCACCTTCCATTTTACTCACTATTGAACCCACCTCCTGGCCTGTTGCTATAGTCTACTTGTATGTCAATAAAAAAATAACTGAGGCAAAATACCACAACAGCAACAATAAAGCTATGACATGCATGCAAAAATAGATTTTACTACTTTATGAAAGGAATAAACAACCCAGAACCACACCCTCACATAAAAATAAAAATGCTATTACCTATTGATGGTTATTGTGAGCCAAGCATTGTGCTAAATGCTTTAATTGCATTATCTTATTTAATACAATAATCTAGCACTGTTTTCATCCTTGTCCTTAAGGGAAAGCTAAGAATTGGAGAGGTCAAAGTGGCAAAACAGGTTTTCTGTGATGCTAAATCCAATGGATTTACCCACTCTGCTATACTGACTTTAATAATTCAAAATGTGACAAAGGTCTTTTTAAATGACTTTTAAATGACTTTCCTTTTCATAAGGAAAAACTGATTTTAAATAGATGATGTGAGGATGATTGCTTAAAGTTCTTTGTCACATTATTCATCAAAATTGTAGTCATAATAAACAGAATCACTAAGTTAGTCATAATAAACAGAATCACTAAGTTAGTGATAGTAAACAGAAGCACTAAGTTAAGTATAAAAACGTTTAGCCTCAGGATTAACCAACAAGTACAAAATAAAATTACAATGAGATCTTGAAATAGTCAAAGATTTGATGATAATAACACCAAATACCCCAGACATTGGAGGAACATACATGCCCATAAATGTTAATAAGGATGCAAAAGGACAAAGCATTAAGAAATACTTAGAAAATGGAATTATTAGTTTAAAATATGGAAACTCTTTGATCCATTGATTCCATTTCTATGAATTCATCCTAAATAAATAGTTAAAAATATAAATACAAACATTATCACCTCAGGAGCAATTATGATACTAAAAAAATTGAAAATGTTCTGAATTTACTGGGAAGATATTTGTAGTATATTGTCAGGTGAAAAGGGCAGATTACAAAATGACACGGATAATATGATTACTTGAAAAGCATAGTTACAAATGCAATACACATATAATGGGTATGTTTATACTTATTCCAATTCATGAAAAGAGTATCTTTTATTAGCCACCAAAATTTAAGTTTTTTTCTCTCAGCAGACAAAACCGCAGATGATTTTTATTTCTCATATCATTTATCAATACAGTGTCACTCAAATATAAATAAATATTTTCTGCCAATCAAAAAAAAGTAAGAAAAAGTAAAATTGACAAGAGAGTAAGTTTACACTCACCCCCACTCCAAATCTAATCATGCACCCACTGCCCAGCTTCTAAAATCTCTATTAATTCATTTTTACTTATTATATAAAAATTCAAACACTTTATTTTGGCTTCCAAAGTCATTTCACATCTGGTCTTAAATAAAACATTGACTTCATTATCCACTTCCTCATCCCATGGGCTTTTTAAATACTTTAGGAAATTACTAACCCCTTTTTTTTCTCCTTAGGTGAAGAAGCTGCAATCATCTTTCTCTGGAAATCTTCACTTCCATGAAGGCTTTCTGGTCCCCTAAAAAAGCTGGTGCTCTCTGAACTTTGCTTTCATAGCATACTTGTAAGTTACTTGCTAATCGTCTTCCTACATCCTGTCACTGCCAATCAGATGCTTGCCAATCACATGGCTGTTCTGCTTTCCCTATTTCTTAGGAGTTAAAGAAGTTGGCCCTAGAAGCTACGGGTTAGGTGGAGTAAAGAAGAAATTGGCAAATGACTGCAAGAGAGCCAGCCAATATACCATCATCACAAGTGTGATTAGGTGTTCTTTGTAGAGTCTACTCATTATAATTATGAGTAGAATCCAAAATGACAATTTAAAACTCTTTCTAAAGCAACAGATCACAGAAACCTGTGCTAAAGAAAAATTTAACAAAAAATAATGGGTGAGGGGACAGATGAATAGATAGATTAATTGGCAGATAGGTTATTGAGTATCATTCTTCTCAATTAGGGACTTATAGAACTATGGTGATCTACTATTCTGAAATTACAACCATCTCTTTCAACCTCCTTTTCTAGACAAATTTAAGTGTATTGGATTGGGCAGTGCATTTTCAAATAACATGTTAACTGGGATCAATTGGTAGTGCCTACTTAGAGTCCTATGATGGCTCACCCTTATTTAGGAGAAAGGAGGGCTATGAAAATTTGAAAGTTGGCAAGGATAAAAGGGAATGGCATTACATGCCATCCCTTACCATACTGACCTCTGAAACACTTAGATAATGGGAATTTAAGAGTTACATGACTAAATAAACTTTCTTCTGCTGCTTCTTAATTCCTTGATTCTTGTCTCTTCGTATAGAGTCTCTGTTCTTGGATAGCATCCCAAAATAATGTTTTTCTTCATAGTCAAGTTCTATATAAACTCATGTTGATAAATTAAAACACCTTTAGCCTTTAGCTACTTCCATATAAATGAAAAGATTGGATTATTGTAGTTCATTTTAATGAGTAAGGAGGCAAAAATCACTTAAAGCCACTCATTTTATTCTAGTGACTGAATAGCAATGTTTCTTGGCTAATGTTGTAATTTGGCTACCAGCTTATACTTATGAACCATTTTAAGAATAAGAAATTTGGGAAGTTATTTGGCTCGGGGTATGCAAAAACAAGATGTTACACAAGGGCTTGTTAAAAGTTCCACCATGGCAAATTCAAACATATGCAATATTATTAACTGTGTCTTGGCAGCTCATTTTCTTCTTTTATAAACAGTCAAAAAAAAAAAAAAGCAGCTCTGGTTTATTTAATTCCCAGAAAAGAAAAATTGGAACCATTTAGCCTGCTTAATATCAAAACCTACCTGACCCACAAGAGAATCAGGAGGAATTTAGCAGAACACTTTAAGTTTACCCTTTGACCACAAATAAAAAATAACTTTTAAAAAATCCCTGATACAAATTTTATAATGTTCATGTCTTCTATTATTTCTCCCTTTAATACTCTTTCTCTGGTTTCTTTTTGTACACTACCCTTTAGGAATTTCCAGGAATTAATTTCTTGTTCCTTGTTCCTCTCTCTTAATATTGATCTTCAGTCTTACAGTGTAAATCAATCTCATATTGACTGATGGCTAAATGTCCATCTTAACTTCCAAACTGTATTTGTCTATTGTTCAATCATACTCACATCAAAATCTGAACTCTTATTTTTCTTCCCAGAGAATATGTTTCAAAAATGTATTCATCCAGCCGAGCATGATTGTGCATGCCTGTAATCTCTGTAGCTTGGGAGGCTGAGGCAGGAGGATTGCAAGTTGAAGACAAGCCTCAGTAACTCAGTGAGGATCTAAGCAACTTAGTGATACCTTGCCTCAAAATAAAATATAAAAGGCTGAGGACATAGGGATGTGGTAAAGCACCTCTGGGTTCCATCCTCAGCACCACAAAAAATACAACAAACAAACAAATATGAAAAAAAAAAAAGCAAGCAACAAAAAACTCCTGAAGTAAAAGGAAGAAAAGTTGAGACAGAAATGAGGAGAAGACAAGGAATTGACTAGAGCTTGATCCCATTTGTGAATTCTACAGGTCCTGGCAAGATACAAATGAGAGATCACTGGTAGAATGGAGAATGAGTAGATAAATATATATATGTGTTATAATTAATTCTTTTAGTACCAGAGTTTTAACCCAGGGGCACTTTACCACTGAAGCTGGTCTTGAACTTGCAATCCTCCTGCTTCAGCCTTCCTGGGATTACAGGCATGTGCCGCTGCGTGTGGTTGTTTGCTTATTTGTTTGTTTTTAGGGCACTGAAGTGTTGGGCCACTGGATAGGTAAAGTTTTATTAGTAAGTAGTAAATAGGAAAAGATAATGAGAGTTAGGATTTTAGAAGACTGCTCTGGCAATAATGTATTCAATGCGTAGTTGAGAAATATCTAAAAGCTTTTATAATTCTGTAGTGAAATTAGGCATGAGAGAGGAGAGAAAGGTATGGGTCATAACTGCATGTTAGCATTAGATAGTGGTTTTATCTGTAACCTCGTCAAGAGAACAATCATATTTCAAATGGCCAAAAACCAAATGAAAAAAAAAAAAGGAAGGAAAATGCTCATACTGTCACCCACGCAATTTGGTGAGAAGTACTCAATAAATATTTTCTACTTAAATGAATAGTTGATATTGGATTAATGGTGAAGGTTTAAGTCATCTTAGAAGACTGGTAAGGGGCACATCTGTTCCCTACAGTATCTTTTCAGCACATCTCTATTTGACAATCCAATTTATTTCTGGGTAGGGGTGCCCACCTCTCATCCTCTCCGATCAATCATTTACTCCTCTCTTTCTTCCATGTCATTTTAGTTTGCAATTCTTGAACATTGTCATGTGATGGTTCTGTCATTTCACTTGCGCTTTTCTGGACTCCTCTGAGAGTCTCCAAACTCTGCAATTGTCTCACAATTTCTTTTTTTTGTTTTTATTTTATTTTATTTTGTGTGGTGCTAGGTATTGAACCCAGGGCTTGTGCATGCGAGGCAAGTACTCTATCAACTGAGCTATATCCCCAGCCCTGTCTCACAATTTCTTAATGAATGCTCTGTGCCATGGAGAGCTATACCTTTGTGTCTCATTCCTGAATTTTTTGGGGTGGAGGGCCACCGGAGACTGAATTCAGGAGCATTTGACTACTGAGCCACATCCCCAGCCCTATTTTGTATTTTATTTAGAAACAGGGTCTCACTGAGTCACTTAGCAGCCTTGCAGTTGCTGAAGTTGGCTTTGAACTTGTGATCCTCCTGTCTCAGCCTCCCAAAGTGCTGGGATTATAGGTATGCACCACCGCGCCTGGCTTCATTCCTGAATTTTAATTAAATACGTTAACAATTATTGTGTTTTTGAAAATATTCAACACAGAGTGCTATGCTATGTTCTAGGAGTTTTGAGAACATTGGATTGTTTTGTTTTATTATGTTTTTGTATTTAATTCACATTTCTTACTTCATAGGAAATTGTCTTTGGTTCCAGGAAGCAAACATTCCTGGAAGGTTAATCTTTTATTCTTTGTTTCTACCATCTTTTTTTATGATGTAAACTTCCAGATGTTAGCATATTTTCTTTAGCATCTGGTAGTAAATCCTGCTTTTATCTTACACCAAAATCTTGGAATTGAAATGCATTATGTATATATCACAAACAGCCATAATTCAATCATGGCTTAAAGGCTTGATAATCTATTTTATCATTTTGACTTTGATATGACTAGTATAGACTCTGAGATGTAGAAAAATAAATAAATTTGATGGTTCTTTTGTGATGAGATATTGTATAATCTTTAAAAATCACATTATTCTGTGAATATAGGATTATACTTTGATATTATGAAGTATCATTCTTTTAAATTTTAGAACTTACTTGTTATGAAGTTAGCTGTTAAATTTCTGTGGGCAAAATTTATTGTATACAAAATTATAGACTGTCATGTGAAATACTGAGAAATTTTAAATGCCCTTTATTTTGTGGAAAATATTTTCCTCTGTATAATTTCCCTTTTAACAGAGTTGGGACATGAAGTAATGCATAAGGGGCTGAAGGTATAGCTCAGTGCTAGAGTGCTTGCCTAGGACATTCAAGGCCTTGGGTTTGACCCCATGACCCAGTTTCCTCACCATTTTTTTTTCTTTTGTCGCTGTGACCAAAAAATCCAACAAGAAAAATTAGAGGGGCTGGGGTTGTGGCTCAGTGGTAGAGCACTTGCGTCGCATGCATGGGGCACTGGGTTTGATCCTCAGCACCACATAAATAAATAAAGGTATTGTGTCCATCTACAACTAAAAAAAAAAAAAAATGAACGAAAAAAAAAAGAACAATTAGAGGAGGAAAAGTTTATTTGGTTCAGGGATGACTAACTCCATAGCTCTAGGACCAAGGTGAGGCAGAACATTATGGCAGAAGAACGTGGAGGAAGAAAGCAGATCAGGACATGGCAAACAGGAAGCTGAGAGATCTCCACATACCAGGGACAACGTATAAACCCCAAAGACACACCCTCAGTGACCCACTTTCTCCAGCCACTCTCCACACAGTTACCACCCAGTTATTCCTTACCAGTGGATTATTGCACTGATTAGGTTAAAGCTCTCATAACCCAGTCATTTTACATCTAAACTCTTTTACATTGTCTTACACATGAGCTTTTGGGGGACATCTCATATCTATATCATAACACCTCCCTCTAAAATAAAGAAAAAAGAAAGAAAAGAAATGTCTAGATTATAAAATTGTATGTTAGTTTTCTATTGCTGTTATAACAAATTACTTCCAAGGAGCATAAAGCAAAGCAAAAAAGCATATATGTTATTATCTTTACTTTTATTATTGTGAGTCAGAAGTTCAACACACGTTTCTTTGAGGTAAAAATTAAGGTATCACCAGGGAAATATCCTTTTCTGGAGATTATTGCAAAAAATCTATTTCCTTACCTTTTCCACTTTTTAGATTTAGAGGCTACCCACACCTCCCATAACACTTCCCCAGCCACAGAGCCAGCAATGGAGAGTCAAGTCCTCATCACGCTGCAGCTCTCTGTGACTTTTTCCATCCTTTCCATCACTCTCTGACCACAGCCAAGAAAGGTCTCCACTTTGAATGACTCGTGTAATTCATTTGGTCCCCCAAATCTACAGGTCACCAATAATATAGTCTTTATCCTCAATGAGATTAATTTCTACATACACAATTTTTAAAGTCATGATGTAGTATACTGCAAAGCCCTTGCCTTCAAGCTACTTTAGGTATCAAGGAGATATCATGTTTAGCCTGAAATATGATCCTTTTCATTGAAGTCAGTCTAAAATCTCTTTTTTGCTGTTGCTGTTGCTGCCTTTGATCATTTTATCCTTGCAAATAACTGAGAAGAAACTGTATTATGAAAGATAGTAAGGTAGAAATTTTGGTTTTGAATAGACAAAAGAATGATTCTCTATCCCCAGAGGAAATTTTCAAGCTGTAAATCTGGATATTAATTGAAGATGTCAAAACAGTAAGTATGAGTAAACTAAACTATTAAAAGTTGTTAAAATAACTCCACAGCAAGTGATTTTATGTGCATGCAATATCACTTATTTATGTCAGGTTTCACAGTGGTTTTAGTATTTATATTTTTCCTTTTGCTATTCAAGTTTCAGCTTTAGACAGAACTTCCACTGCAATTTGCAGTATGAATTATTTGGAAAAGTTTTTTAACATCTCAATCCTATCATACTCAACTTAGAATGAAAAAAAGAGAGAGATTTGAGTAAGAGAATTACTTTGGTGATTCTAGAACAATGGTATGTATGTATGTATGTATGTATGTATATATGTATGTATGTATGTATCTATCTATCGCTCATCTATATATTTTTCTACCAACCTATCATCTACACACACACACACACACACACACACACACACACAGAGTCATGGTTTGGATATCAGGTATTTGCCCAAAGCTGTTGACACAGGAATATTCACAGGCAAAATGATTGTATTATGAGCGCTGTAACCTGGGTGGTAACTGTGGGCAAGTGGGGCATGGCTGGAGGAGTTGGGCCAGTGGGAGCATGCCCTGGAGGGTTTATCTTCCCTGTGGTCCCTCCTGTCCCCCCGCCCCCCGTTTCCTTGCTGTCACGAGGGGAGCAACTTCCCTCTGCTTCATAGCCCCCATGATGTGCTGCCTCACACGGGCCCAGAGAAATGGAGTCAGCCATTATTGGACCTCTGAAACCGTTAGCCCCAAATAAACTTTCCCTCCTCTAAGTTGTTTTTCTATGGTATTTTGGTCACGGTGACACCTAAACTGACCAAACATGTACACTCGAGTTGAGACAAGCCTGGAAAATGATTGAACAGTGGTTTTAGTATTTATATTTTTCCTTTTGCTATTCAAGTTTCAGCTTTAGAACTTGAGTATATTTGATTTGAAGAAGGACACTGCATTTATTGTTTTAGGCTTTCTTTGCAGGTTTTGAGATCCTTAGGGATACAGGTAAATGCCAAAACAAGATACTGAGAGCATTTTACCCCTAGTCAAGGACTCTTTGGTGGAAGTTTTCCTGTAGTTCTTAAGACAGATGTACACCAAACACCCAAAGAAAAACACAATGGATAGAATAAAGTCAGTGGTAAAGCCAGGGAAAGTACTGATTCACAAGAACCTCATCCCTCTATGACACTCCAAAGTTGACCTTGGCTATAAATTTCATCCTTTTTTCTTTTTCTCCTGGCATAGATCAAATCATTCAGACTTCCATGGGAAAGTTCAGTGGAAAACTTTGAGTTCCAGCATTAGTACAAATGCCTTCATAGTGTGGAAGAAAGGTAGGTGAGGAATAAGCACTAGGGAGATGGATACTTAGAATCCAGGTCTTCCCTTTATGCATCTTCGCTCTGCTCTGTGCCTCTGAAAACAGCTGACTCATGCTGTATTGTAAATGTAATATACTCACACCTCATAGTACTATAGTAAAGGTACATATACAGCCTGTATAAAAACAACAAGAATAATGGTACTTTAAACAGAACTCTTCAGGAGTGCAAAATATGATAGGCAAGCCAAATATGTTATAGTAACTATTGTACAGTACCGTGTTTGAGAATATATGTCACCACCCGTGTGACGATTACTCAGTTTCCCTGAGCTAGGGCAGTGAGTCATATTAGAAATACTAAAGATATGAAAAATTTAAGAGATAAGACAAGACACGAAAATAAGTGAAATAGCGAGATCCAATGGAACCAGCTCTGAAGGAGACTAGGTCTAATTGGAATTCTTGGGCTTTATTTAAATGAGTGGGAATGCCAATGGGATTCAGTGTAAAGAACTTCTTGAGGAAAAAGGAAGAAGATGGTAGATACAATTCAGCTAGAGCTCCTTTACCTCCTGCCAGCTGCATTTGAACCTAGGGCTACAAGATAAGGCAGGGCATCGGCATAATCTGGACATTCTTGAACAAGGGAATTTCACCCAGGAGTTCCTAGAAAAGCAACCTCCCTGCCTTGTGATAGTTCAAACAAACCCATAATACATACATGGCCTCCAACAAATATAAAAATTTATATATTTATAAATTTATATATTAGCACTTGAAATAAAAAAGATTACACACTGGGAGTGGGTTTTGCAGTGACACAGATATCCTTTTTAAATTTTGTTAAATATATTTTTATTTTAATGAACACACTAATTCTACATATTTTAGAGTTCAGTGTGTCATTTTAATATATGTGTATAGTGTAATAATTTGATCAGGGTAACTAACTTAGCTATCATCTCAGACATTTATCATGTTTTGGTGTTAGGAATATTCAAAATCCTTTCTACTAACTATTTTAAAACATTCAATTAATTCCATCAGCCATAGTTGCTCCATTGTGCTACAGAACATTAGAAGTTACTCCTTCTAGCCACCTGCAACCCCATGCCCACTGAGCATCTCCATCCTTCTTTCTCTCCACTCTTGCCAGGCTCTAGCAACCACTATCCTGTTCTCTACTTCTGTGAGATCAACTTATTAGTTTCCACATGTTAAGTGAGGACATGGGGTATTTGTTTTTCTGTGCCTATCTCACTTATACTGTCCTCCAGTTCGATCCATGTTCTGTAGATGACAGTATTTCATTTCTTTGTATGGCTGAATTAGCAAACTATAAAGCATTTCTTATAAAGTTCTGAAAAAAATTACCATAAAACATGACACTCTGCTTTCAACTCTTATTTCCACCTCCTAAGTCTGAATAAAAGCCTGGGAAAGTTAAGTCCTAAGGTAGCCCTCTCTCCCATCACAGAGAATAATACAGAACTATGGCCACACTCCAGATTGGTGCAAGAATATTCAAAGGTGAATTCCTTCCACAGTCCTAAATAAGAGATTATTTAGGTGGAACTGTTGCCCAAGGACAGCTTCATTTGTCTAAAAACCTTTCCTCTCTCTGAGATTAAGCCTGGGGGAAGTTTGTCATGCACTTCATCTCATGCTTTCCATTCTGGTCCTCTTCTGTCTCTACCCCCATCCTGTCTAGAAAAAACACTTTGTTTTCTTTATGTCATATCTTCCTCTGTCATTGAATAGTAGCAAGCATGGCTGCCCTTTTTTTTTTTTTTTTTTTGCTGTGGTTAAAGAAGTGTTTGCAGGAGATCTCTGTGAACTAATTTCTCCTTTGATATTTTAATGGAGAAAATGAAGTAATCTTTCCCTCTACATGCTTTATAGTGAGATAGATGCCAGGAGCTCTACAATCAATCTTACATATACAGAACCTACAAAGGACTTAACTAGATGAAGGGCATTAATTCCAGCAATCTACATACTCTTTTTTTAAGCCATTAAAATGTTTTTATTTTAAATTGACAAATAATAATTTTACATATTTATGGAGTACGATGTGACAGTTCAGCACATGTATACAATGTATAATGATTACATAAGGTAATTAAGGTATTTATTACCTCTCCACACCTTTTTGATCATACATCCCTGTCACCAAAAATGTTTTGCAAATACTGCCAACATATGGAAGTTTATTTACAGATGATACACATGTACTACTATCAAGCCATATGTTAAATATCACAAAAGCTTTATTACTTTATTTATGAAATAATTGATAGGTAGAGATTCTAATATTTTAGAATCACTGTGCCTCAGTGGTTTTCTTTGCACACCTACTGGGATGTGATTGTCACATTTTTGGATTACTGATTTATAACTTTATCAACAACAACAAAAAAGAACCAGGATACACCTGAGATTTTTTCTTTTAACAAAAAAATAAAGTCTTTTCATAAAAGGTGTACATACCTTTGCTTAGCAAAATAGCATTTAGTAATTGTTAAAAAAACATATTTTAAATGTTTTTCATATTACTAGAATGATTTTTTTTTCAAGAGGGGAATACTCAAAGAAGCAATGTATTCTACCTATGTTTCTAAGGGAAGATTTACATAATTTTTCACAAATAATAAAACATTTATTTTTGTCTACTTTGGCTTGATTTGATATTCAAATACACATTTCAAAACAAGAAAATTCTGTTTCTCATTATGGGTCCTTGTGACATAAAAATAGTTGGCTATGAAGTATAATTGTGTGGTTATCCTCAAGAATCATTTTTATGGATATACTGCTCCATTTTGTTCCCCACAATGATATCCAAGCATGAGTCTGAGTCTATTTGAACCCAAATAAAAGCGTGTTTTTCAAAATATCATCTCTAAAACTTAGATTCCAGAGAAACAATAACAAAACCCAAACCTCTGCATTGGAATATGATAGAAATTTCTTTGACAGATAACTAGAAATTTATTTTTAAATCTGTAAATAACATTCAGAATGATAGATAAATTCAAATAGCCTGCCAATTCTTTCAATTAGTTTGTTTCAAATATTATTTTAGCTTCACTAATTAGTTGTTCTGATTTTATTAAATCATCTTGTTAATTTTGTGGAGATACAAGTAGAATCTGTAGTTTGAAAGATAAACTGAGATAAATGCTCATTCTAAAATGCACATGTTAAAAATCTTGAAGGTATTTTCAACAAGAACATATCCTTAAACACTTAGAACAATAATTGCCAATCTGTGTTAAAATACAACATTAAATACCAAAAGATAATTTTTAGAAGTCATTACCTCACACATTATGTTTGAAAATGACATAAACATGTTGAAACCATGTTATGGACTCCCAATAGAAAAATTAAAATTTTTTTCAAACAAAATCATTACTTGTCAAAAGATAAAATTAAAAAATAGTTTTCCAAGCTTATATATATGAAAGAAAAAAAGATCTCTTGCAATTAATGTACATCTTTACATTAGACATGTTTTAGTTGAATTAATTGTAAAAATAAAAACATTTTTAAATAATGACTTTAAGAAAGAACTTCATATTTGGCAAGATGATATTCATATTGGGTCCAGCCAAAAGTTTGGGTTACTATTTTTGCCAACTACATCTGAGTTAATGTTTTCTTAACCCTGATGGTCACTATAGTTACCTGGGGAGTTTAAAAAAATCACAGATGAATCAAATCATGATTTCTGAGGGTGGTCCCTGAACTTTGATATTTTACTAATGTTTCTCATGAGCATTCAGAATGGAAGACATTTAATCTAAATGGATAGCTGTGATAACAGTAACTATCCACATTTGTTAAGGTACCCCTCTGTGTAAAATATCATGCTAAGGGTTTAACATACATCATGCAAGCTAATCTCTACAATAAAATCAGCATAACTTTACATGAAAGAAAACTTAACCAAACCCCTCACTAGTTGATAGCAGTGCCAATTCTTAGACCCCAACCTGCCTCTCTTGAGAACACCCTCTCTTTCCACTGTCATTAAGGCACATTTCCTTTGCTTTCCAATAGTAACTTAAGGAAAAGGAAGGATTAAAAGAGTCACCTGGAGCATTAGCAACCAGCTAAAGAAAAAGCTTTTCTTTTCTTTTTTTTTCTAGCAGTTCTGGGCAACAACCAAAGGGTAAAAAAGGAATTTGAAGAATACTTCTGAAATATTTCCAGCTTCTCTTCAGTTTGGTATAGGCAGAATAATGGTCTCCAAATACGTCCACATTCTTGTCTTTGTACCTTGTGACTATGTTGCCTTACAGGGTAAAAGGACTTTGCAGCTATCATTAAATTAAGGATCTTGAAATGAGGACATTATACTGGATTATCTGAGTGGACCCAGGCTCAGCACAAGGTTTCTTAAAAGAGTCATAAAGGATGTGACCAAACAGGTAGAGGTTGGAATGATGAAAGGACATGACTCAAACCATAAGAGCAACCTTTAAGTTGGAAAAGACAAGGAAATGGGTTCTTCCCTGGAGCCTCCAGAAGGAACACACTCTGCCAATCCACTTTGAATTTGTGGCCTCAAGGATTATAAAATAATAAATTTGCGTTGTGTTGAGTCACGAAATCTGTGGTCAATTGTTAAAGCAGCAATGGGAAACAAATATAGAAGATATTTTATTTGCCTCTAATACTATAGAAGTATGTAACATTCCACCCACTAAAGTAGTCCATTCCTGGTAAAGGGGCCTTCATGGATAGCATTGTTTTAGGACTGTAGCTGAACAGAAACCACAATTCATGGATTGCATCATTTGTTAAATTATTTGCAAAGCAGAACGAGAACTCCCACAAAAATTCAGGAGTCCACCACCTTGTTTATGTTTCTTGAGCTCCAGTGGTTTGCAGCTTATGTTTGTATCCCCTCAAAAATGGAAGACCCCTTGCTGTACCATTATACCACCTACCACTAATGGAAGCTTGATGCTGATGGCCATTATGGATTTTTGGAGATCACATGTACTGGTTTTTTTTTTTCCTATGCTTTTCAGTTAAGTGGTTCATTTTATTGTCCACCTTATCTGGACAAAGAGATGATCAGAAGGATGGATCTACATTGATTTCTGGGCAATTGCTGATGGTTTGGTTTTTTTGGTCAGGGATTTAGGAAGAACAGCATTGGGAAGTTGGTTGGCAAGGAAGTCTGGAGAGGATGTAAATAAATAGATTTCTCAAACATGGCATCTAGTGTGAAAGTAATTGTGTCTGTTGATACAAATGCTTGCCAAATAGTTTGTGCTATAGGAGTCCCAAACAAAACCACCATGCTCTTATTATGGTCATATCTATATCTATTACAGAGATCAGTCATATGGTAGATACAAGTTTTATAAATATTTTTTCACACTCTGGGCTTACCTATTAATTTTCTTTTATTTGTTCTTTTTAGATGCACATGACAGTAGAGTATATTTTGACATATTATACATACATGGTGTATAACTTATTCTAATTATGATCTCATTCTTTTTTTTTAATATTTTTTTTTAGTTATACATGGATACAGTGTCTTCATTTGTTTACTTATTTTTATGTGGTGCTGGGGATCGAACTCAGTGCCTCACACGTGCAAGGCAAGTGCTCTGCCACTGAGCCACAACCTCAGCCCTATGATCTCATTCTTGTGGTTGAACATGATATGGAGTTACACTGGTTGCGTATTCATATATGAACATAGGAAAGTTATGTACAATTCATCTACTGTTTTTCCTATTCCCATTTCCTTCCTTTCCCTTCATTCCCCTTTGTCTAATCCAATTCATTTCTGTTCTTCAGCCTTCCCATTGCATGTTAGCATCTGCATATCAGAAAGAACATTTGGTTTGGGAGGATTAGCTTATTTCATTTCACATGATAGTCTCCACTTCCATCCATTTACCTGCAAATGCCATAATTTCATTCTTTTTATGGATAAGAAATAACATTGTATATATGCACCACATTTTCTTTATCCAGTCATCTGTTGAAGGCATCTATGTTGGTTCAATAACTTAGCTATTGTGAATTGAGTTGCTATAAACATTGATGTGGCTGTGTCACTGTAGTATGCTTATTTTAAGTCCTTTGAGTATATACCAAAGAGTGGGTAAACTGGGTCAAATGTTTGCATCCCAAATTTTCTGAGGAATCTCCATGCCGCTTTCCAGAGTGATGTGTACTAATTTTCTTAATGATGTCTTGATGAATAGACATTTGCATTTTGATGAAATCTAAGTTACAATTTACCATAGTATATTCTTTTCTGGTTCTTTCTTTGTCTTACCTAAGAATTCTTTGGCTACTTCCAGATCACAAAGATATTTTTCTACATTTCCTTGTAATAATTTTATAATTTTAGCTTTTACATTTAAGCCCATGATTTATCTCAAATTGAGCTTCATGTATGGTCTGAGATTATTGTCAGGGTTCACTGTTTTCACATAGATTTCTAATTGTTCTAGCACCACTTGCTGACAAGACTTTCATTTGGTGATTGGTTTGCTTTGAAGTATTTGTTGCAAACCAAAAAATAGAGTAAGTCTAAATCTATTTAGACTAGAGTTTCTATTCTATTCTGTTCTATTAATTTGTTTGACCCATGTGCTAGATTCACACTGATTCATTATTGTAGTTTTACATTAAGACTTGAAATCAGGTAATATAAACCCTCTAACTTTAGACTTTCTCAGGACTATGTTAGATATTTTGTGTTCTTCACATTTCCATAATTTTTTAAATTAGCTTGTTGATTGCCTATGAAACAAAAACAAAACCCCTCTGGGATTATGATTGGTATGGTGCCATTATTTATGTCTTGTTGGTAGATGTGGAGTGCCCTGGTTTTCTGAGTAGGAATAACTTTAATTGCCAAACATTATAAGGATTTATTAAATTAAACTCCACTGTTCATTTAGCACATTTTCTTTAACATTATCCTTTACAGTTGCTGACGATTCACTGATGGTGTTTTCCTGCTGCGGCCCAGGCTGGAAAGATCAGTGTAATCCCAAAGTCGTTCTTTATCTTCATCACCTAGCCCCAATCTAAGCAAACACCCATAAAAACTGCACAAAGGAAACTATAATAAATGAGTTAGAAACAAATGTTTATAAATACCAATAAGGAAAACTTTGTTTCTGGTCAGTCTGATGATCATCATGTGCTCATGATTAGCGATGACATGACCTCCACAGAACACTTCAGGACTCCTTGCTTGACACTATTTAATCACAGTATATCCTTTAATGATTACCAGTGCCGTAATAATGAACTGTGTTAACTACTCACTCAGAAACCTTCTGAAACTCTTTATTAGGTTCCTGGAAGAACTTGACCTCCTCTATTCTTCAGTTGATGCTCAAACTTTTTATTCCTTAATAGCTGATCCATTTCCTAATGAATCATAGTGCTTTTAAATATAGCTTAAAAACCTGATCCAGACATATAATCTATTTCATAATACAGCTTATAATTTATTACCAAAGTTGTAAAAATCTATAATATGCTTAAAAAGCCCTTAGAGAAGAGAAGTCTGTTTAACTTAACTCAGTGGATATTTTGGATTTTTTTGTCTGAACATAATCCACAGAGGAGTTTGAAAATAAGATGAACATGGAGCATGATCTCAGAGACCAAGGATGAATGTAGTACTTTTGTGACTAAAAATTGTCTGTGGCAACTGGGAATATGTCCATTGTCACTTACAGTGGGGCTGGCTACATAGCCACCATTCCACCAAACCCATATTTAATGTGACCACTTGGTTTTAGACAGTCTATTAGGTTCTGGGGATAAACATGCTAATAAACTGCTGTTCATGACACTGAAAATTTCACAGCCTAGTGGGAAAGGAACATGTACAATTAACTCTAATAGTTATGTACAAAGCATTTGGACAGCCCATATGAAGAACAGTGGGCACAGCTGGAGAATAAGTATTTGCAGAGAGGACAAAGATAGCTTCACCAAAGTGGTAGTAAGTGACATAGATCTTAAAGAATTGAAAAAGAGTGCCTGCTAAATCTAAAATAGGAGTAGATTCTGTGTACCTGAAGTCTAGAATAAAATTTAGGAAGTATAAACTCTCGATTCCTTCACTGACTTAGCTAATATTTTGTTTAAATAATATTTTTAAAATATAGATTCTGAATCTGTATCCTTTAGGATTATGTGAAATCACAGTAATTTTTATTGCCACTTATTTTTCCTGCTTTAGTTTTGTTTAGGAAACCAGAAATTGTCCATGATAATAGAGGTACATAAGAATTTTAGCACATTGGCAATACAAACTGTTGTAAAATGTTACCTTCTATTCCTCCATCCCCACTCTGGATGATAATGATTTCTAAGAAAGAAAAGGTCGCTTCCCAAGAACTATTTGTACACCTCCATTGGAATCAGTTAGGTTGAAGTACTATTCTCAGTGGACTCTGTTCCCTAGCAGTTTAGACATCTGAGTCTTGTTACCACTTTCTTTGCATCTATTAGATTATATAATTCCTTAAAAGCAGCTTGAAAAATTTATTCTACTGGGAGTTTCAAAAACATAATGTAAGAATATCTTCATAGTAACTAAATATACACTGACTTGAAAAATATGTTCATTACTGTACAATTACCTGAGAATAACTATAAATATATCTTTCTCTAAACAGTGCAGTCCTTGAGAGGCTCCATCCTGGATTTGGTGAACCCCATGGACAGATGTGCCCAGGGAACATCCTTAAGGAGATTACTTAACTACTATTTGGGTTTTTCTATTTAATCATTTTAATTTCATTCTTGAATGTGAATGGATCCTTATCTGAATTGGAATAGCCACTTCCCTTGTATCTGGGCTTTAAATACAATTATCTGGTACTCTCAATGTCACTAGGAGGAATTGTTCAGCATTCAGACGTCAAATAGAGTCTGGGCAGGTGAAGTGACTCACACCTGCAATGCAAACTACTCAGAAGGTTGAGGTAGCAGGATCACAAGTTCAAGACCAGCCTGGGAAACTTAGTGAGACCTTGTCTCAAAATATAAGTAAATGAATAAGTAAAAAGTTCTGGGGATGGGGCTTAGTGGTAGAACACCACTGGGTTCAATACCAGTACAGTGAAAAAGGGGGAAAAAAAAGAAGAATATCATTTGTTTTGTTCTTCAGCTGTATCTCAGAGATGTGGATAAAAATAGAAGCAAGATACTCTCTTTTCTGGGCTGGGATTGTGGCACAGTGGTAGCGTGCGTGCCTAGCATGCGTGAGGCACTGGGTTCGATCCTCAGCAGCACACAAAAACAAAGATATTCTGTCCACCTACAACTAAAAAAATAAATAAATATTTTTTTTAAAAAAGATACTCTCTTTTCTCTAAATCTTTGACAGTAGATTTTTATTATCCAAGAATTTCTTTCAACTATGTGCCCCCTCAGTCTCCTTCCTTCTGATGTTACAATACCATAGTTAAGATTTCTCAAACGCATCGGATTTCCTGTTAACTTATTCTTTCCAGTGAAGACAACATCCCATGCCCTCATCAGGGTTAGGCTAAATATATGAAGCAACCAAAAGCAATGTGCACATTCTTTGTTTATGTTGTTCAAGTTCAAATCTCTAAACTCTTCCTTTATTCATTCAAAATACAAAAATATGGAAGTAAGTCAAAAGGACATCTTATTTATGGTCATGAATTTTGAAATATCTTCATACTGTAACAAGTATTCAGAAAAATCAACTTGTAACTCAGCTTGTCTGTTTCTATAATGAAGACAGCTCCAAAATGTGCTAATAGATGTGCAAACCCCTACAGAAGAGATCAAGTGAATAAGACAGAGATGGGAGCCACTTAGCTTGTCCTAAGAAGGCATGCTCTGTACTTAGAGTAAATGCAGACAATATATTCATTGTCTGTGGAATTATTTGGGGAGGAGTGGAGGCAGGGAAATCATTTGTGTAAACAAGCTGACAAAGAATCACTTCTTAGAGATACTGTATTAAATCTCATTTCATCTATTGAATTATTTTGTCTTTGTTAGTGAAGTTTCAGATATTAAGGCCCAATTCCTCCATTGCATCTGTACCCTGTTGTGTGATTTTTCATCATAGCTGTCTGAGACATATGACACAGCTATACCTCAGCAAAATGTTCGTACAGTATCCCAGGCTAAGGCTCCTCCCCAGTTCCCTATCATAAAAAGTTTGGCTGGAAAAGTTATAAACACCAAAGGTCCTGCTCACTTTAATATCTATTATTAAATATTTAATCCACTGTTAATCTACCTCCCCTTGACCTTTTTCTCCCTTTAGTATTATTCTTGTTCCAAATAGCCATTCAGAGCTGAGGACCTCCCACACTGTTTGATATCTTCTTGGGAGGTACTGCTTATGTCACTCTGGACTCTGGATTGTCATTGCCAATCCAATCATAAGTTTCCTTCAGAGGAGAAAAATTATAAGGAGGAAGGAAATTATGACTCTTTCTCTTCATCTTCTCAAAAACTTTGCTCCTCTATGGGGAGCTTTACTCTGTATCCATAAAAAGGCGCTTCATAAATTTAGCCTCACCCCGATGAGAGCATAGGACGTTGTCTTCACTGGAAAGTATAAGATAACAGGAAATTCAATGAGTTTGAGAAATCTTAACCATTGTATTGTTATTGTAGAAGGAAAGAGACTTATGGGGGAACATAGGTGAAAGAAATTCTTGGATAATAAAAAGCTACTGTCAAAAATCTTATATCCAGAGATGTGCCCTCAAGAAATTCCACGGGTGTCCAGCCAATGGGAGACCAGGGACTGCTAGCCACTAGTGACTGGGGAGCTCAAACTCAGGGTAAGAGTCCCCACAGAGACCCTAGTATGAGGCAGCCCCGCCCAAGGGCAGCCTGGGCCCACCCCAGTTCTGCTCCAGAGTTTCTGTGGACCGGCAGATGCCGTAGAGGGCCCTGATCCACCCTCAGGAAACTCCATGGTTGTCCAGCCACAGGGAGACCAGGGACTGCTACCTCTAGCCACTGGAAAGCCCAAATTCAGGGCAAGAGTTGCTTCAGAGACACCAGTACGAGGCAGCCCTGCCCAAGGGCAGCCTGGGTCTGCCCCAGTTCTGCTCCAGAGTTCCTGGGGTCCGGCAGGAGCTACAGAGGGCCCAGATCCACCCTCAGGAAACTCCACGGATGTCCAACTAAGGGTTGACAAGAGACTGATAGTTACCAGTCACAGAGGAAGGCACACCCAGGGTAAGAGTGGCCTCCAGAGACCCCAGCGTGAAGAGGCCCTACCCAAGTGTGCTCTGGGCCCGCCTCAGTTCCGCTCCAGAGTTCCTGTGGTCAGGTGAGACAGAAGGCCCAAAATCACCCTTAGGGAATGCCAGGGGTGTCCAGTTGAAGGCAGACCAGAGCCTGCTAGCCTCGAGCCCCAGGGGAGCTCACACTCACTGTAAGGGTCCCATACAGACTCCAGCTTATGACCCCACCTAAGTGAGACCTGAGCCCACTTCCAGTTCCGCTCCAGAGTTCCTGTTCACCAGCAGGAGTGCAAGGGAGGGGCAAAACAGCCCTCAGGGGCTGCCTCAGAAGTAAAATCAAGAATCAACAAATGGGATGGATTCAAACTAAAAAGCTTCTTCTTAGCAAAAAAAAATAATAATTAATGAAGTGAATAGAGAGCCGACATTCTGGGAACAAATCTTTGCCACACACACATCCGATAGAGCACTAATCTCCAGGATATATAAAGAGCTCAAAAAACTTAAAAAAACTAACAACCCAATCAATAAATGGGCCAAAGAGCTGAACACAAACTTCACAGATGAAGATATACAATCCATCAACAGATATATGAAAAGATGTTCAACATCTCTTGCAAACAGAGAAATGCAAATCAAAACTACCCTAAGATTTCATCTCACACCAGTCAGAATGGCAACTATCAAGAATACAAACAACAATAAGTGTTGGCGAGGTTGTGGGACAAAAGGCACGCTCATACATTGCTGGTGGAACTGCAAATTGGTGCAACCAATCTGGAAAGCAGTATGGAGATTCCTTAGAAAACTTGGAATGGAACCACCATTTGAGCCTGCTATCCCACTCCTCAGTCTATACCTAGAAGACTTAAAAACAGCATACTACAGGGCTGCAGCCACTTTAATGTTTATAGCAGCTCAATTCACATTTGCCAAACTGTGGAACCAACCTAGAAGCCCTTCAATAGATGACTGGATAAAGAAACTGTGGTATATACACACAACGGAATATTACTCAGCAATAAGAGAGAATAAAATTATGGCATTTGCAGGTAAATGGATGGAGTTGGAGAATATCATGCTAAGTGAAGTAAGTCAATCTCAGAAAACCAAATGCCAAATGCACTCATCAATAAGTGGATGCTGATCCATAATGTGGGGTAGAACATGGAAACAATGGTGGAACTCTGTTCACAGGGGTGTAAGGGTGGAGGGGGTATGGGGACAGTAAAGGTGATGGAATATGATGGTCATCATAGCCCTTACTTTATGCTTGACTGCATATATGTTGTGATTCTATACAACTTACAACTAGAGAATTGATATGTTATCCTCTATGTACAATGAATCAAATTGCACTCTGTTATCATGTAAGCCTAAATAGCACAAATAAATAAAATATGAAAAAAATCTTATATCCAGCAAAATTAAGCTTCATATTTGATGATGAAATAAAAACCTTTCACAATAAACAAAGTTAAAAGAATTTACAGCAAGAAAGCCTACCCTACACAGCATTCTTGGCAAAATATTCCTTGTGGAGGCAATGAAAAACAACAATGAAAATCTGCAAAGGGAGGAACTACATTAAAGGAAAGGCTAATCATAGGAGAAACCCAGTCAAGGTAAAAACCAAAAATAAATCAAAATGATTGGGAATACAAACCATATCTCAATAATAACCCTGAATGTCAGTCAATGGCCTAAACTCATCAATTAAAAGACATAGACCAGTAGATGGATTTAAAAAGACCTAATATTAGGCTGCCTTTAAGAGACTCATCTCATAGGAAAAGACATCCACAGATTGAAGGTAAAAGGATGGGAAAAAACACATCATTCAAATGGACCATGTAAACAAGTAGAAGTTTCCATCCTCATATCAGATAAAGTGGACTTCAAACTAAAGTTACTGAAAGGGATAAAGAAGAACATTTCTTACAACTCAGGGGAATCACACATCAACAAGACATAACAACTATAAATATCTGTGCCCCAAACAACGGGGTTTATATGTATATTAAACAAACCTTTCTCAACTTCAAGGATCAAATAGACCACAAGACAAAAATACTGGGTGACTTTAACACACCTCTATCACCACCGGATAGATCTTGCAAACAAAAACTAAACAAAGAAACTATAGAATTCAATAAAACAATAATTTAGACTTAACAGACATATAGAATATTCCATCCATTAATGAGCAAATACAATTTTTCTCAGCAGCACATGGATCCTTCTCCAAAATAGACCATAGTTTATGTGACAAAACAAGTCTTAGCAAATACAAAAACATAGAGATACTAGCATACATCCTATCTGACCATAATGGGATGAAATTAAAAATCAATAATAAAATAAAAAATAGAAACTACTCCAACACCTGGAGACTAAACAATACACTACTGAAAGATGCATGGATAACAGAAGACATCAGAGAGGAGATAAATTCTGAGAGGTAAATGAGATACAACATATCAAAATCTCTGGGACACTGTAAAGACAGGGCTCAGAGGACAGTTCATTGCATTAAACTCATACTTTAAGAGAAATACAAGTCAACAAATAAATTACCTGACATCACATCTCAAAGCCCTAGAAAAAGAAGAACAAACCAACACCAAAAGAAGTAGAAGAGAAGAAATAATTAAAATCAGGGCAGAAATCAATGAAATTGAGACAAAAGAAACAATTCAAAAAATTAACAAAACAAAAAGCTGGTTCTTTGAAAAAATAAATAAAATTTACAAATTCTTAGCCACCCTATTAAAAAGGAGAGAAAACTCAAATTACCAAAATCCATGATGAAAAAGGAAATATCATGACAGACACTATTGAAATACAGAAAACAATTAAAAACTATTTTGAAAACTTATACTCTGGTAATATATAAAACCTCAAAGACACCAGCAAATTTCTAGAGGCATATGATCTACCCAAGCTGAGACAAGAAGACATACACAACTTCAACATCAATTTCAAGGAAGGAAATAGAAGACACCATCAAAAGTCTACCAACCAAGAAAAGCCAGGGACCAGATGGATTCTCAGCCAAGTTCTACAAGACCTACAAAGAAGAATTAATACCAATACTCCTCAAATTATTCCATGAAATAGAAAAGGAGGTAGTCCTTCCAAACTCATTCTATGAGGGTAGTACCATCCTGATACCAAAGACACAGAGACACAGAGACAATCAAAGAAAGAAAATTTCAGACTATTATCCCTGATGAACATCAGTGCAAAAATCCTCAATAAAGTTTTAGCAAATTGCATACAAAAACATATTAAAAAAAAATTGTGCACCATGATCAAGTGGGGTTTATTCCAGGGATGCCAGTTTGGTTTAACATACAGAAATCACTAAATGTAATTTGGCACATCAATAGACTTAAAGACAAGAATTATATGATTACATCAATTGATACAGAGAAAGCATTTGACAAGATAAGGCACCCTTTCATGTTCAAAACACTAGAAAAACTAGGGGTAGTAGGAACATACCTCAACTTTGTAAAAGCTATCTGTGCTAAACCAAAGGCCAGCATCATCCTAAATGGAGAAAAATTGAAAGCACTCCCTCTAAAAACAAGAACAAGACAAAGGATGCCCTCTTTCACCACTGCTATTCAACATAGTCCTTGAAACTCTAGCCAGAGCAATTAGACAGGCAATTAGACAAAATAAATTAAAAGGATATGAATAGGAAAAGAAAAACTCAAACTATGATTATTTGTTATGATTCTATACTGAGAGAATCCAAAAAATTCCGCCAGAAAACTTCTGGAAATAATAAATGAATTCAGCAAAGTAGCAGGATATAAAATCAATATGCATAAATCAAATGCATTTCTATACATCAATGATGAAACTTCTGAAAGAGAAATTAGGAAAACTACCCCAATCATAATAATGTAAAACAAAACAAAACAAAAAACCAACTTGGGAATCAATCTAAAAAGAGAGGTAAAAGTCCTCTACAATGAAAATTACAGAACACTAAAGAAAGAAATTGAAGAAGATCTTAGAAGATGGAAAGATCTCCCATGCTCTTGCATAGGCAGCATCAATATTGTCAAAATGGCCATACTACCCAAAGTGCTATACAGATTCAACATGGTTCCAATTAAAATCCCAACATCATTCCTTATAGACACAGAAAAAGCAATCATGAAATTCATTTGGAAAAATAAGAGACCCAGAATAGCCAAAGCAATCTTCAGCAAAAGAGTGAAGCAGGAGGCATCACAATACCAGACCTTAAACTATACTACAAAGCTATAGTAACATAAAGAGCATGGTATTGGCACCAAAATAGACATGTAGATCAATGATACAGAATTGAAGACACAGACAAATCCAAATAAATACAGTTATCTCATACTAAACAAAGGCACCAAACACATACATTGGAAAAATATAGCTTCTTCAACAAATGGTGCTGGGAAAACTGGAAATCCATATTCAGCAGAATGAAACTAAACCCCCATCTCTCACCATGCACAAAACTGAACTCAAAGTGGATCAAGGACCTAGGAATTAGACCAGAAACCCTGCACCTAACAGAGGAAAAATTAGGTCCAAATTTTCATCATGTCAGATTAGAACCTGACTTCCTTAACGAGACTCCTAAAATGCAAGAAATAAAGTCAAGAATAAATAAATAGGATGGATTCAAACTAAAAAGCTTCAGAAACAATCAATGATGTGAAGAGACAGCCTACATTTGGGGAGCAAATTTTTGCCACATGCAGGTCAGATAGAGCACTAATTACCAGAATATGTAAAGAACTCAAAAAATTTTACACCAAGAACCAAACAACCCAATAAATAAATGGGCTAAGGAGCTGAACAGACATTTCTTAGAAGAAGAAATATAATCTATCAATAAATATATGAAAAAATGTTCAACATTTCCAGTAATTAGAGAAATGCAAATCAAAACTATTGTAAGATTTCACCTCATGCCAGTCAGAATGGCATTTATTAGGAATACAAGCAAAAATAGTTTTGGTGAGGATACAGAGGAAAAGGCACACGCATACATTGCTGGTGGGATTGCAAATTGGTGCAGCCAATCTGGAAAGCAGTATGGAGATTCCTTTGAGAACTTGGAATGGATCCACCCTTTGACCCAGCTATCCCACTCCTTGGTCTATACCCAAAGGACTTAAAAATAGCATACTACAGTGATGCATCCACATCAATGTTTAGTGCCACACAATAAATAATCTAGATGCCCTTCAACAGATGAATGGATAAACTGTGGTATACATACACAATGGAATATTACTCAGCAATGAAAGAGAATAAAATTATGGCATTTGCAGGTAAATGGATGGAGTTAGAGAATATCATGCTAAGCAAAGTAAGCCAATCCCAAAAAACAAAAGGGAAAATGTTTTTTCTGATAAGTGCATGCTAATCCATAAAGTGGGGAGACATGGAATGAGTAGAGGAACTTTAGATTAGCCAAAGAGAAGGGAGGAGAGGGGAGGTAGATGGGAAGAGGAAAGATGGTGGAATGAGATGGGCATCATTACTGAAGATACATGTATGATTGCACGAACAGTGTGACTCTACTTTGTGTACAACCTGAGATGTGAAAAATTGTTCTCCATTTGTGTACAATGAATTGAAGAGCATTCTGCTATCATGTATAACTGATTAGAACAAATAAATTTAAAAAATTATATTGAATTCTGCTGGGTGAGGTGATACAGGCCTGTAATCCTAGTGGCTCAGGAGGCTGAGGCAGGAGGATCATGAGTTATAAGCCAGCCTCAGCAAAAGCAAGACACTAAGCAACTCAATAAATCCTTGACCCTAAATAAAATTCACAAAATAGGGCTCAAGACATGGCTTAGTGCTCAAGTGTTCCTGAGTCTAATCCCAGGTATCCTCCCCCCAAAAAATTATATTGAATTCTAGTATTTCCTTGATTATTTAAGTAAATTAAAAGTTTCTGTGCAGATAGCTGCTGACTCAACTGCTGAATTTAACACTTAAATCTACATCTTTATTTATCTATATATCTCTTAGTAGAAATAAAGGACTTTGTGGTACCTTTCCATTACTATAACAAATGTCGGAGGTAATCATCTTACAAAGAAAAAAGGTTTATTTGGGGTGACAGTGTAGGAGGTTTCAGTCCTTGATACAGTGGCCTATTGCATTTGTGCCTGCAGCAAGACAACACGTCATGGCAGGCAGTGTGTGACACAGGAAGCCTATTTCCTCATGACCAAGTGAAAAAGAATGAGATAATAAGGGGATGGGGTCCCACAATTTCTTTCAAGGGCACACTCTAACAATGTAAAACCTTCCAGTAGGCTCCACCTCTTAAAGTTTCTACCATCTCCCAATAGTACCAAGCTAGGGACCAATCCTTTCATGCATGGGTCTTTGGGGGACTTTTTAGATCCAAATCATAGTGATTGAGTCAAACTGCATGGTGAGTACTGTAAGGGGGTGAGAGCAAAGGCCCAGGACAGAGACCTCTTAGGGAGGCACAAATAATACCATTTTTCTCATCTCAGGAGTTAAAATGACTTCATAGTTGGAACATATTGCCATTTTTCATTTTATAGACAAGAGTGCCGAGAGAGAAAATGACTTAAGAAGTAATGTTGTATCTAGCACAGAGGGAATCAGAGCATAATGCTGTGGGCCCTAATAGCTACTTCTTCGAGATAGAAGCCAAACTGTTCTTATATTAAGATTTTCCATCAAAATGAAGTGAACAAGGGAGCTGGGTGTGGTGGAACACACCTGTAATCCCAGCAATTTGGGAGGCTGAGGCAGGAGGATTTCAAGTTCAAGGCTAGCCTCAGCAACTTAGTGAGGCCTGGAGCAACTCAGGGAGACCCTGTCTCTAAATAAATCATACACATACAAGAAGGTCTAAAATGAAGTGAACAAGGGATGAATTCTTTTAGATATCTCTTATGCTGTTATTGTATTTTACCCTTCAGTTCTGAGCAAAAGAACATAAAAATTCTTGAATTTCATTCCTGTTGCTCAGTGACAATGTTCAGAAAAATGTGGCATTTTTTTTTTTAGCCATCATTTTGGTAAACTTGATTATTTTTGTATGGCCATCTGTCACTAAACTACATTATTAAGGATATTCTTAACTTTGCTATTTTCTATATAAGAACAGAACATTAAAAAAAAAGCACTGAAAACAAGTTTATGCCGTACCTAGGTGTTTGGAGTGGGGCCGATGAAAAAAGAGATAGCAAACGGACAAGCTTTAAATATTAGTGGTTTGTAAGAGAGGAATTAAGAATTTAACTTTTACAAAATTATTGCTATTTAAAAAATATAGCACCCTTAACATTTTCTGAAAAATCTTCTAAGCTGTGTATAGAATTCCTTGAATTGTTTCTCTATTTCACTCTTTATTTTTCAATGTAATATATGCAAAGCTGATTAGATTTTTTCAAATAATTATTATCCAGTAATATTTTGTCACAAAGACATCATAGGTTCACTAGAGTATTTAGACATGACAGATAATAACAAAAGGAAATAAAAAATCACATGCATTTTCACCATTTAGAGATATTTCTCTTATAATTTGTTACGAATGTTTGAGAAGTTGTAACAACATTTGTCTCTTAATGACTTAGGAAGTGAAAAACAATCTGATTTAAAAACAAAATGACAATTCTGGGTCAAGTAGGCATAATTTTTTTCTATTCCTTCTATTAAGTACAACTAGGTACAACACCCTCCTGCTCTCTCTAGTCAAAATATCAGGAAAGGCATAATGTAGCAAAACAAAACTTTTAGATAATAACTACCTTAATTTACCTAGACATTCTAGAAAAAAACCACTACTCTACCTCCGTGCTACTCAGGAAAGGCCCAATTGTAGCCTAAATTTCCACCCTTACCCAGGTATAATGAATATCCCACCTCTCAAAGAGTGTGTTGCTAGCAAGGCTGAATAGGGAGTGATACTTCCATTCTTGTCTGGTGGTGATTGGGTATGTCCTCTGTATCAGTGGAAGCCACGTGAAGATCCTCAACTGTCTGAGTCTGTTGGGGTGTGTTATAAACTGGGTTCCCTATAGAATCCAAACACTGAAGGGCACTAGTAGTTCTTTGTCTAATGAGGGCCTCAGAGATGGCTCCTTGCTGCACCATTACATGGTAGGAGGGGCAGACAAGATCATTCAGATCTCTTTCATAAGGGCATGAAGCCCATTCATGAGGGCTCTAGTCTCATCAGCTGATCACCTCCCAAAGGCTCCACATTTTAATACCATTGTCTTGGGGATTAAATTTTGACATATGAATCGAGAAGAGGACACCCACCCTCTTAGCATTTTAGAGATGTTCATTACCATCCACCATTCAAGACACCCACCAGTGTGAGAAGAGACTAAGTGGGAAGTCAGGACTTTTGCAGTGGTTCAGTGGTAAGGAGACCTCCTGAAACTTGATGTCTGTAGAAGTCATGTGGGAAATAGTGATGAAGCGGCTTCCCCCTCCCAGCCAGAGTTGTGTCACTAGTCATCTAGTAGGAAACATAAACTGCCACCTGTACTCAGTAGTAACAAGGTGCTCTTTCTAGTCAGAGTGTCAAAGAAAACCAAGAGTGTCAAAGAGAAACAGGACTTGATGTCCTCAAACTAGAGGAACTCTTCTAAGACAGAGATTTAAATGAGGTTTAGAATCTCATAGTATAATAAACCAAATGTACAGGACACAATTTAAAAAAAAAACCAAACTATCAAAGCAAAATCCAGAAAAATCTCAACTTGAAGGAAGACAATGAATATATGACAAAATTGTGGTGACAAATGTTGGAATTAAGATTTTAAGGCAAACATTATTAAAATGTTTGTATTAGTCACCTTTTCATTACTGTGACTAAAATATCTGAGAACAACTTAGAGGAGGAAAAGTTTATTTCGGGCTCACAGTTTCAGAAGCTTAGTCCATGGTCTCCAACACCATTGCTCTGGGACTAAGGCGACGCAAAAATATCACGGCAGAAGGACATGGAGGAGGAAAGCTGCTCAGTTAATGTTAACCAGAAAGCAGAGAGAGACAGTACAAGGAACCAGAGATAAAATATAAGCCTATGACCTAACTTCTTTTAATCATGAGTCATCTGCCTACAATTACCATCCAGTTAATCCATTCAAATTACTAATCCATCAAATGGATTAACCCACTGATTAGGTAACAGCTTTCATGATCTAATCATTGCACCTCTGAACATGCCTACATTAAAAAAAAGCTTTTGGAGGACACTTCATGACCTCTTCGCCAAACCTTAACAATGCTTTTGCAAACATCTGAACATGTTTGAAACAAATGAGAAAATAGGTCTCAGAAAAGAAACAGAGGACATCAAACCAAAATTTTAGAACTAAAAATATGATAATAGAAGCAAGAAGCTCAATAGGTGTTAAACAAGCAACACAGAGAACAGAGAAAAGAACTGATGAACTTGAAGACAGAACAATAGAGAGTACCCCAATCTGCAAAACAAAATGAAAATGAACTGAAAAAGGAAAATGAACGGAAACTCAGGAATGTGTGGGACCATAATTGAAGAATTAACATTTGTGTCATTGGATACTCAAAAGGAAAGGAAAAAATGGATAGGGCTAAAAAATTGTATTTTTGAAGAAAAATAACTAGAAATGTCCCAAAGACCTAAAGTTTTGGACCTGGATTCAAAAACTCTGAATAGGTTAAATTTAAAAAATCAAGTTTCATAGATGTGTCTCAGTCATAATTATAGTATACTTTCTCCTTTTGTTGGATTTGCTTGACAGAGATTGTTTCTAACTTTGACTAAGTTATGATGCATATAGAAATAAATATTATATGCTATTCTTGTGGGTTAAAGATGGACCCAAATCTCTCACTTTGCCTATTCAAGGATGGAGTCTATTTTTGCTTACCTATACTTAAATCCTAAAACTGTTTATCCCATAAAATGCAATTGGAAGTAACTGTGCCAGTTCTAGGTTTAGCCCTTAAGAGTGGCAGCTTGTGTTCTTCTCTCTAGGAATGCTTGCTATTGGAACACCATTTCAGAACTCAGCCATCATGTATAAGAAGCCTAAGCTCCAGAGAGAAGTCACAGCTCCCAGCTAAAAACCCGCACATCTTGCCAGCCACATGAACAAACTCTCTTGGACATTCTAGCTCAATTAAACCCCAGATGACCAAAGCCTCAGTCAACATGATGTGGTGCAGCAAAATTGCACAACTGAGCCAGATAACACAGGATAATGAGATACAATAAAATTTTTGTCTTAAGCCAAAAGCCTTAAGATCCTGTTATTGGAATAAAAAAATTTTTTTACTAAAGTGTTTTGATGACATGGGAAAACACTAATTTTAAGAGTAAGTTAAAACACATGCAAAGAAGTTTTAAAGAGTGACTAATATTGTTTTAAAAACATGCAAAAGACAATACAATTTAGTGTTTCATTGTGCATATAGGACCTTAAATCATTGTCTTGCTTTTTCATAATTATGTGACTAGAAGGATTTATGATTAGTGACAGAATAATTTATTTGTTTATTTTCATTATGACCAGGTAATACTGGTTGTAAAATATTTTAAATATTTACCTTTTTTTTTTTTTTTTTTAAATCAGGGATTAAACTCAGGGGTGCTTAACCACTGAGCCACGTCCCCAGCCCTTTTTATATTTTATTTAGAAACAAGTTCTCACTGAATTGCTTAGGGCCTCGCTAAGTTGCTGAGGCTGGCTTTGAACTTGCAAGTCTCCTGCCTCAGCCTCCTCAGCGGCTGAGATCACAGGTGTGCACCACCACGACCTATTTACCCATTATTAATAATAGAAATATCTGGTAGTCTTGAATCCAAGCCCTTGACCTGATCAATATGGCTCACCCACACCAAGCTGTGTAGCCAGCCCACTAATCCCTGCTGAGAAGCAGCTGCAGAGTGGTGGAGCTGGAGCTCCAGTGGGCTGGAGCCATGCAGAGCCTGTCATGCCCTCCTGTGCCTGAGGTATGGCAAGCCAGGGCATGCTCACTTGTTACACATAGTGACCCAGCCCAGGCCCATGACCAGTGAGAAAACGGAAGTGAGGACAGACCTGGGTGGAGATTATGGACTAATCTGTGGAAAGGAATTTTGAACATGACATAACTTCGTGCACACAGCCAAATTAGATGTGTAACTTTTTAGGCGGAATAAGAATTTTAAATATTTTTCAGATATGCCATTATCATCTTCTTGCACACTCCACGGATGTTTTTACCATTTAATGAAACTCATTAGTTCTGTTACAAGCCTATCATACACAAGGATCAGTGTTGTGTTGGAGCACAGTAATTTTCTGGCTCTCAACAATAATTGCTACTGGGAAATTCACTTTGTTCATTTCACAAATATATTTTTACTGAGAACTTCCATGTTTCAGTCACTTTAATAGATTATGGGGATACACAAGTATAAAAGCAAAGTTTCTACACACATGGAATTTATATTCTAGAAAGAGAAGAAGATAAAACTATGAATAAACATATAATAAACTATCAGTGATAAGTGCTAAAAATAAAAATAAGGGAAGTGAAAGGATTTATTTTAAACAGTATGGTTTCTGAAAACCTTTGTAAGATGTTAATATTTGGGCAAAAGCCAAATGGAATGATAAGCATATGATAATTAACTAGCTAACTCAGTAACTGGAGAGCTTGCTTTTTTTTGAAGCAAAGGAAAGTGAAAGTGATAATAATTGTAATTTGTTTCAGGAACATTCTTAACCATGTAGGGATAAATAATGAAGAGTAGTGATTAAGGAAAAAGGTTATTACAAGACTTGAGTAAATGGTGATTTTGGTTATAGCCAGAACATTGGAAGAAGGAACATATAAAAGTTTTGCAGAAATAGAACTGATAAACTTTTCATGCTAATGAGAAATCATAATTTGATTCATCACTTCATCTTAGCCATCAGTAATATCATGAACCACACCACGATATTGCCCACCTATCACTGTGATAACACAGGTGATACCAGAGGTACTTAACACACAAGCCAAGCACTCTACATATGGCATTTCATCTAATTCAGAAAAATAACAATTAAAAAATAGTTACTTTTATTATCCTCATTTTCAAATAAAGAAACTGGGATTTAGGAAGTTGTGAAACTCTCTCAAGTTACACAATCAGTAAGTGGTAGAATGAAATTCAAACTCGAGGTCAACATTTTCAATTTTATGCACTGCTACCTTTTGTTAGGCCACATTCTCAACATTCTAATGATTTCTCTAAACTAGCAGTATAAGGAATATTAGAGGTCACTTTTTTACCCTTGTGTTTCTGACTAAAAAATATTTCATAGGCAATGTATTGTTTTATAAACTGAATATGTGAATCTGGGCATTTTCACCGAGATAATTTAGGTAACATGTACATTTATTATTATTATATTAAGCCAAGCTTATTTTTCATATTTACAAAGCATTCTTCCATTATACTTGCTTAACAATTGTTTCATTTTCTCTGAATTCCTACAATTAACTTGTTTGTCATCTTTCGCATTTCTTTATAGCATATCTGTTATTTTCTTCTGTTAACTTTAGTGTATCTTTCATTATCTGAGATTATGCAAAATTACATATATAATTTACTGTGTCTACTATTGTATTTTTCTCTAGTGGAAATAAGCCAGTTCAAACTTTAATAATCAGAGTCTTTCATCTTTTGTAAATGGCTAATATTCTCTAAAATTTTCATCTATATGGTTTAGGGGATCTATATTATTAATGATTTACCTTCATGATTTTTTTGTTTTTATGTTGAATTATTTGGTCATATTAATTGTTTTTATTTCTTGTTTGTTATAGACTTGACTTTTCAGGACACTTTTTTGAAGTTCATACTCACATGCACATTATTAAATGTAAAAGGTATTTACTCATGCCTTGCTCTACCTTGAAGGTATGTCTGATTTAACTTGACCAAAATCCAATCACAAAGTTCTCAGATACAACTGATATTATTAATGTCTTTGTAACATTCTGTCTCTCTCTTTCTGTGATTCTGGTATGTGTATGTCTCTTTCTTCCCCTGTCTTTTCATTTGGAGTGAGCACAGTTTCTTTGATGGAATATATGTAGTAATGGTAGCATTAAGAAATTTCCAGAAGTCTCCTATTCTCAGAGCAACATTCCTCGGATGTACAAATCACATGATCACTTCTATAACGTATTTCTGAATATCTACAACCTTGCCAACCTCAGTAACTTATTTTAGTGCCAATTGTTTTCAATACAGAAAATTTTCTTGTGTAAATTTAGCATTTTTTTTCCATGTCAGGTGAATTAACTTTCTTATAGGTGGATTTACTAATAAAATATTTGTTATTCCCAACTTACACATTTTAATTTAAATTAAGATATTCTCATTGACACAAAAAATAGACAATTAGAAGTTATTACCAGTAAGGAAAATTCCCTCTACTGTTAAATAATACTTAGAGGCATAGTATAATTTCACAAATGATACAAAAGTGCTTTATCATAAAATTATTCTTTTCAGTTTTTCCATGTTTCCTTTTTTTGCAAATAAGAGCCATTTTACTATAGAGAAATTTTTAGAAAAATAACATTCCCAACTGAATTCCCATGAAGAGTGCTTCATATTTGAAAATGAAAAAACAGAAAATATGCATTTTTCTTTTAATGTTTTCTAAAAAATTAGATTATCTTTTCCTCTGCAATTTTGATTCTACATGCCATCAAGAGTATGTTTTATAACCCCAAGCCATAAAAAATGGTATGTCTTCCATTTATATTCTATCAGCTTTTAATCTGTAGTTAACTAGTATTTTTTAAAAAGTCCTAGGTTTGTTTGACACATGCTGTATTTTATTGGTTTTCCTGAGTTATTTCTTAAGTTGAATTTCTTCCTTAATTTATAATTGAAATACGTATTTTCAAGTGTTTCTTACAGCAGGTATACCTTGCAAGTAATTTAGTAAAACCTAATCAGTGAACTATAGTGTTTCATCAGCATAGAAAAATTCAAGTTTTCAAGAGGCAGTTCTCCAAACAATTGCTTCCATCAGATTTTCCAAAGAATTACTCTAAAAATTGTCAGATAGAAGGCCAATTCTTAAATAATTTTAATTTTAATCATGTATGCAAACTATTCAAATCTGTTTGGATCAAGTTTGTCAAATGAAGTTCAAATGCTTGAAAAATGATATTTTGGGGTCCTCTTTTTTCCTCAAAGTTAATGGTTTACAGAAGGATGCTTTCTCAATTGTACTTTTTCTCTCAATTATGGAAGAAGGTAAGGTTTTTGTTATTTGGCTTGACTTTTGCCTTCCAGAAGACATAATTCAATATTCATCACTTTATATTAAAGAGATGTAGTGTGTGTGAATCTTAGCATATGAGAGAATTTAGTCCAAAGGATCTCTCTGTTGCAATGCCACTAGATAGCCAACAGTATGAACACAGAAAGCAGTTCTCCTAAGGCCTAGGTTGTTTTTTATCTCCATGTTATAAGGTGAGTCAGGAAAATGCACTGAGGAAAAGAAATCACCTTCACCATCTACCTTTTGTTGAGGGGTTACTTTGTGCCCGAACTTGGTCTCATAATATTATTTTTAGTACGTCATTTGATCCTCACAAGTGCACTAAAGTAGGTTGCTCCCACTATTCCAGTCTTGTTAAGAAGTTATCTGAGGCTTCAGAAGATTAAACTCCCAGTTCCTAAGAGGCAGCGCTGACAGCTAATTACCTAGATGTGTCTGGTGTCAGAGCTCTAATTAGAGTAATTTATAGCCAATGCCTTTTTCTGCCTCTTATCTTGTTTTTTAATCAGTTTTCTTTGAGCTATAGATATTGTCTTTCTTCTTAAATCCAAAATAGTTGAATTTATTATGTCAATCATACTTAGTTTTAGCATTTGCTCACCTTGTTAGTTTATCCTTTTTGACCCCCAAAGTGTCAGGGCTCAGTATTTAACATTTTTGTGTTTGTTTTAATCAATTTTTATTTTGAGATGAAAGTTGTCTAATGTAGCAAACTCTTATCCAATTACTTAAAACATTTTACCTTTACTCATTAAAGCCCGGAGGAGGACTAGTGAGCCAGTTCTAAGTTTTGACTTCTCTAAAAACCCTTTTCTTTTACTTTTTGTGGCTGGACAAATGCTGGACACTGATTAATAAAGAAATGCAAGTCTCATGTGTCAAACAAAACACTTATCATGTATCAAACGGAATCATATTCAAGAACATTTACAAAGTAGTTTTGTGAAATAAATAATAGTAATTTTAAAAACCCTGAAAAATCAAGCCATGTTCTAGGTGTTTTTTAAATGAATGCTTGCTGACACCAGCCCTGATCATGTTTCTTTCTGTTCTATTTCTATTTCTTTTCTAGTTCACACTTTTAGAGAATAGGCTACACACACTTTTACTAATATGCATTTTTTTTGTTTTGTTTTTACTGCCGAATCTGGCTTTAGTCTCTGATTTACTGAAACTTTTGTCATCACCAGCAACCTTAGAACAGCCGAATCCAGAGGGACCATTAGTGTTGCTGTATTTTATTTCCTTTCTTGGTGACCTTTGACATTATTGAGCATCTTAATCCTTGAAAGGCTGCTCTTTTGAAGTCTGTGACATCATTCTTTCCTGGATTTCCTTCTAAATATAGCTTTCTTATTTCCCATGTTTTCTTTTAAAATTCCATATCTACCAACGTTTTACACAGTATTCCAAGCTTTTATTCTCATCTATATCTATACATTTTATTAATATTTATGAACCAGTAACTACCAAGTCTGTATATTTAACCCAGACCTAATTACTGAGCTCCAGAGAATTAGTGTACATCTCCATTTAAAACTGGAATCACCTTAAACTCAATATTTTCAAACCTGTATTTAGCTCTTCTTCCAAATGAATTTATCTATCTATCTATCTATCTATCTATCTATCTATCTATCTATCTATCTATTTATCTATCTATCTATCTATTGTCTATCTAAAACTTCAACACAATTACATAAAATCTCTGGAGATTTTCTTAATTGGTACTTAAGATATTAAACTAATTTCCATGTTTTTTAAATTACTCACATTTAATATCTTTTACAACTGCTTCAAACTGTCTACCATTACTAATACTGCCTTAATTCAGAACTATCAGAGTTTATAAAAGCTTTTAAAACCTGTAGAAAATTTTTAAAAATAAAATGGTGTATGGAATCTCATATATAACTGATAAAAGCACATTAAAAGCACATTTGTTCTGATCAAGCAGGAGTAGAAGAATATTCACATGCTACTCATTTTTTATCCCTCTTACCTTCTTGTTGGGACTTCTGAGATACTTCTATGGAATCCTGCAGTTTAGCAGAAATATTTCTAATTTTTTAAGTGATAATCAAAATTATAATAATCATCATCCTAAGTGAAAGAAGCCAGACTCCAAGAGACTACAAACTGTATAGTTACTTAGGTGACACTCCAGAGAAGAGAAATCTGTAGGAATGGACAACAGATCATTGGTTATCAGGCATTAGAGAAAGAAGGAGTTGACTACAAAAGAGCTACACAATTGAATTCTTAGGATATGGACCTGTTGTTCATGGTACTGTGATTGTGAATGCCATTTTTATTATTATCAGAGAAAGAATTTACAAATAAACAAGGTGAAGACTAGAATAAATCTTATGGTATTATATTTGAGCTGCAGATAATAATATGAGAATCTATCTATAGAAAGAGATACAGAATAAGTATAGATAAGTGTGTGTAGATAGTAGTATACAAATAAATATTTCCCAGCTCTCTCTGATAAAAAGACCTAGAAGCAGTGACATCTTAGTGGTGATGAGTACATTTAGTCTAGACCTTATTTTAAAATACCATTCTCTGGGAAAAAGGATACCAAACTCCATGAAGAAAATGTTGCTGCTAGGGCTGGGCAGCAAAAATACAAGATTAACCCAGAGTACTATATAGTGCCAGAAAGCAAGTAATGCTAGAAAAAAGGAAAAGGAAAGAAAGAAAAAGACACAGGTACAGAGAGAGGAGCATATTAAAAGAAAATAGAGGCATACATGGAATAGCTATTCTTTTTGTTTTGTTTTGTTATTGGGAATTGAACCCAGGGATGCTTTGCCACTGATACACCTCCCCAGCTTTTTTAATTTTTTATTTTGAGACAAGGTCATGCATAGTTGCTGAGGCTAGCCTCAAACTTGTGATCCTGCTGCCTCAGCCTCCTCAGTTTTTTTGGATTACAGGCAAGCATCACCACCCCTGGCTGGAAGAGTTCTTAATGGCCAAAGTTGGAACAATTTGAACACAATAATGCTGTTATTAAATTATAGCCCAAAGAAAAAATAAATATCTATGAATCCATCCTGGTAAAAGTGAATGATTGAACACATACATAGAAGGAGGGAGAGAGAAGAAACAAATCTTTATAGAAGAATTCCAAACAACAGAAATGAGGGATAAGCCAGGTGTGGTGGTGCATGCCTGTAATCCCAGCAGCTCAGGAGATTGAGGCAGGAAGATCATGAATCAAAGCCAGCATTGACAACTAGCAACGCCTTAAGCAACGTAGCAAGATTCTGTTTCTAAGTAAAATATAAAATAAGGGCTTGAGATGTGGCTCAATGGTTAAGCACTCCTGGGTTCAATCCCTGGTACCAAAAAAAAAAAAAAAAAAAAGAGAAAGAAAAGAAACACAAAACATAGAAAGTTACCATTAAAATATATCACATTAATAATTATTACACTAATTAATGCTCTACTTAGCCAAAAAAAATCTTTTAAGAGAACAAGGATATTTGTGTAGCCTCAAAGCATTTTTTCCAAAATATTAATTACTATGGTGGTTTTAACTACCCCTTCATTAATAGATGCCGCTTCTTCCAGGAGGTAGAGCTTACTCGCTTTCCTCTGGAGCATGAAAGGAGCTAAGTGAACAGATTATAATCAACAGAATATGGAAAGGGGAAATAGTAACTTCATAGTAGAGAAAATTTGCAGGTACTACTTTAACCAAGTGATCAAAATTAGTGTCATCAGTTGTAAGTCATGCTGATATCATGTATGCCTTGACACATGTGATAAGAAGGGTATTTCACATGTGTAGTATTCTCACAGTTGAATCATTTGTATCTCAAATCTAATTATGAACAAATATTATGCAAACTCCAATTGAGAAGCATTCCACAAAATTTCTACTAGGATGCTCTAAAGGTGTCAAGGTCATGAAAAACATGGAAAAACAGAGAGACTCTCACATAATGACTGATATATCCAGGGCTGAATCCTGGGCCAGCAAAGGGGAAAAACTGGTGAAATCCAAATAACATCTATGCTTTAGTAATGGCATTATATTAAAGTTAATCTCTTTATTTTCTTAAATGTACCATAGTTCTGAAAGATGTCACTATTAGGGGAAGCTGGGTGAAGTGTATATGGGAACTCTTTATTATATCTTTGAGAGTCTTGTGAATTTAAAAAACATGTCAAAATAAAAGTTTTAAAACACTGGCTTAAATCTTTACTTGCCTGGATTTATGTAAGTTTCTTTATTGGTCTATCTTCATTTTTCTTTTTCCTTGTCACAATCTGTTCTCTATCTTGACACTAGAAGATCTTCCTAAGATATAAATTTGATCGTCTGCTTAAAACCATTCAATTGCTCCTCATAGTTTTCAAATTCAAATTACAAAAGGTCAAATCCATCAGTTTATTCTTTCATGAAGGCTAACTCTGCTTCCTGAATATACCACTATCGTTCCCCAGCATACACTTAACTACAGTTTTAAGGAATTAGCCAGTTTCCCATTTATTCCAAACTACTTCATAGCTCTATATTATCACACATGCTATTTCTTTTTATTTGTGTTCCTCTTTAGGCTAGGGAAACAAACAAACAAACCCCCCCACCCACCTCCCACACACTGCAGATCAATACCAAAGAGTGATTACATGAAATTCAGATATGCCAAAGTTCACACAGAGATGATCTGTAATCAGGAATTAATGTGCAGCTCAGGACCTCATTGACACTCACAAAATTCCCCAAATGGGGAGTTGGCAAAGACTGAGGAGGTAACAATGACGTCTTTAATGGAATATACAAAACAGGATCCATTAATGAAGTAAGTTTACAACTTGGACCTCAATTAGCCAGCAATGATGCAGATATGCTGCAATCTTTCGCAGTTGGGCCCACAGCAATTGGGGTCCCAGAAACTGAGAATAAAATATTTTTCAATTCCACTTCTGGTACCACTTTGCTTCAGATTCACAGTGGAACCTGAAATGTTTAAGGGATATTACAGATGTAGGCAGTAACTTGTGAATGTGTTCCATATAAATGTTCTTCAAGATATTATAGAATTTGTGTTTCTTTAGTTGCTTTAGCTTTGTGCCTGTATTTCTCCCTGAATGTGATTTATACTACATAGGTAATTGGATATTAGAGTTTCTTGGATAACAGAAAAATATAAAATTACATAAATGCCCAATAATAAAGTTTAATCATATTATATTTATATATTGAAATATGCATCCATTAAAAGTAATTTTGCCCAAGACTATTAAATGATACTGGAAAACTATCATGATAAAAATAATTATGTAAAAATAAGATACAGACTGTATATGTACCAAGAATGCAGTTTTGTTTTTTAAAATATATATATACAAACATGTAGAAAATAGACTGGAAATAAATATACTAGCAGGTTAATTATGTTTACCTTAGGTGCACAATTGCTGGTTATTTTTTTCTTCCTTTTTATACATATCTATCTTGTCTGTATTTCCTTCAATGAATAGGTATTTGTTTTATTATCTGGAAACAAATGTCAAGAAAACAAAAACAACTTAAGTGGCTGAAGTGGTCCAAATTCTGCCTCATCTGGTTTGGGATGCCTTATCCTAACAACAAAGCTTGGCACTGGAAGTGAGTCCTGAGGGTCTAAAACCAAGGAAAGCTATTTTGCAAGACAGTCTAGAGTATCAAGTGCCACAAAATTGATATGCTAAAAATATTTTTTAAAGGAGAAATAACAAAAATTCAGGATAGTACATACAGATACTCAAACACCAAAGGCAAAAAATGTATCTTCAAATAAGACACAAAGCCAAGTCTGAGGTAAGTAAAAATAAATCTTGAAAATGGGAGTCAGGAAGAAATGCAGAGCCCTGAATAATGACTGTGAAGCCCCATGAAGGGTCATTTTATTTGGGTTACTAGTTCTTGGGTGATTGGAATGACTTATATGCAGTGCTAAGGGAGCAAGAGAGAGAAAAATCTTTAAAGTATGTGATTTCCCTTTACCAAGTTCAATGCATATTGAGAAATATCCACATTTCTGGTCCCTGTATTTCTGTCACAATGTCATCTGTCAAGATTCTTGATGGTTTAGCTTAAGTTTGACTTTCCTTCTCAAACCTTACCCAAACCCCCAATTAGATGTGATTTCTCACTTTTCTTTAAAGACCTGCAGATTTTATTTATACTATTTATAAAGGATACAAGTTTGTCAGCACAGTGAAATATCAAACTGGCCTTTCAGGTTTGAAAACTTACAGAAGCTTGGCTTGACATATATTATGCTGCTTATGTGACACATTGTGTGTAATGTCTAGTGAACTAGCTAAATGACAAAGTGCTATAGACATGTACATATTTATTAAGAGAAAAATGATAAGGAAGGTTGTCATCCACTGGAAAATACTTCTCTTAGAAGTGATATTTTATCTTAGTGGCTAACACATTCACATACATGCTGGGTCCTTTTCTGCTTGCTATTGAGTCATAAATTATTCTTTAAAAGCTGGCATACTTCCCGCTGTCAGAGTTTACACATTAAATTATAATCTAGAACATTTCCTTTGCCCATCCTGGAAAGATTTAATTTAGGCCTCCAAGCCACTGACAGTTCCCAGTTAATCATGTAGTAGTAATGCTGTTGAGATGACGGCAGAGTGGAGAGATAGGTAGACTGTCAAAACTTCATTTTAAAGAACCAGAGAAGACAAATTATTGCCTTTTCTGCTTTATATTGTACTGTTTTAAAATTAATAAAATGAATTCAACATTCATGATTCCTCAATTTTTTTCTTCTGAGATGTGATGTCCTTTCGAGAAGAATAGTGATATTTTTGACTACTTGGTATTAGCTCTATTAACCTGCAAATCAATGTTCTTACTGATTTATAGTCAAGTGTATACTCTGAAATAAACTTTTGCCACCTCATGTAATAAAGACTGTAACTTTTTATTAATCTTTGCTTGACTTGTCCATTGGGAAATTCTACACATACCTTAAATCACACAAATAGAATCACTTTTTCATTCTATTATGAACACTTCTGAAAAGTCTCTTCTAGAATCTAAAAGCCATTGTAATTCTTTCATATCCAATCAATCACCATTACTTTCTCATATCACATAAAAAATAATTACTAATAGGATAAAAATTACATAGACTTCAGATGGTCAGGATAGAACACCTTCTTTTCCTTATCCAGTGTAGAACCAAATGGAGTGTTTGAGAGGGTAGATTGTAGCGTTGGCATAATTGCTGCTAAACTTGATGTACTTTGAATACTCATTGGAGTGATTAGAATGTGCTGGTAGCCCATATCCTCCTTACATCTTCCATCTATGTCCAAGGAAAGTTTTAATTTGTGTAAATTTGATATTAAATAGTTAACCTAAGCTTTCTGCCTCTCCTGGTCTAGTGGAGAAAGAGAAAAACAAAAGCATGCAAATCCTTAGCAATCATGGATGATTGACATGAAATATGGACTGATGACTTTCAACTGTCAATAGATCCTGACAAGCTTGCAGACGGGTGATTAAGGGGTCAGAGAAGAGACCAGCAGTTCATGTTAGAGAATTTCATCCTCTGAAAACAGGAGAAACTGGAAATACTATGCCTTTTCTTCAACAGGAGATAGGAGGAAAATAGGGAAAGTGAGGAATCATGGAAGTTAAGAGAGAAGTGTTTCAAGAATAGAATTAAGCAGAATGCAGTTGCCACCTGTGCACCTGATACTCTCTGTCTAGAATTATTTGAGATCTTGGTCTGTATCTAACAAGCTCACATTCCTGCTTGAAGGTTAAGGTAGGTGATATCCCTCTAAGACCTTTGATTTAGGAAGGAAGAAGGCAGTTAGTTCTCCATCACCTACACTTACAATTGCAATTGATACACATTTTTACAATTTACCATATTTTAGAGTAAGCATTTATGTCTTTTTTCCCACCAAAGTAAAAACTCTTTGAAAGTAGAGATTTCAGGCTATATTTTAAATGACCAGTACATTTCTTTCTTTAGGATGTTTATTACCAGATGAAGAGCAAATAAATGAACAAAATAAATAATTAGGTTTTAAACAAATTAAATGAATTATGTCATAACCAGAAAGAGAATACTAAATAACCTGTATAAATTTTAAAAGATATTTTGTAATTTGAAAAAACAAATGACTTTGATTACATTGATGGAAAAATAGAATACTGGAAAATAGTTTTTATAATTATGTATTAATATTTAAAATTTGTACATATATGTACAACACATATATCCTCAATCTTTATTAAAATATATAAAAATAAAATTGAAAATAAAAATATGCATATACAATTGCTAATAAAAATTATGCACATTTAAGGGTATAATGTTGTATTTTGATTTCTGTATACATTAAGTCATTACCACATCAAGCTAATATAACCATTACCTAACATAGCTACTATTCTTTTATGTGTGGTGATTCTTATTCTATAGATCTTTCTTTAAAGTTTATTTTGTTTTTTGTTTTAATATTTTTTTTAGTTGTCAAAGGACTTTATTTGTTTATATGCGGTGCTGAGAATTGAACCCAGTGCCTCACACATGCCAGACAACAGCTTTACAACCCCAGCCCCTAAAATTTATTTTGTTAAAGCAATGCTCTTATCAACTATTTAATACATTATTATTATTATAAACTATAGTTACTATGCTGTTCTTTGATCTTTAGAAATTATTCAGAGCTGAGTTTGTGCTTTTGGCCTTATTTGATTTGGGTCAAAAGATACAAACATATATATTTTTAGCAGAAAACATGCCAACATGTTAATTATATTTATTATGGGTGAATATTATTTTCTTTTTATGATTTCCCATTTTTCCAAGTAATAAACATTAGAAATACAATACATATGATGGTAGAGTTAAACAACTATGTTGAACCATGGTTCATTGGCTTCTTCCCTCCACTGTACTGCGCCCTTCACACAGTAGAATTCAATGAACGTTGATAAATTGATAGGAATATTGGGACCACCGGTTAGTTGATGACTTTCAGTCATTCTGTTCCTATAAACGTAGGTAAGCTAAGTTCTTACTCCTTTGATAAGCTCATCTGAAATGTTTGATTTATTTAAAATTTTTCCCTATTTCCAACATAGGGCACCAGGGCATTATTATTGACTTCACCTATCTGTTCTTTTTTCTGAAATAAAAAGTACAAGACAGCTTTCAATCATTTGAGAGATGAGTCTTCAGGATCATTAGTAGAGTAGACCATCTGCTAATTCATAAGTCAAGCCATGTTTTTACATATCTAAATTGGATATTTTCAATTGTTCTTCCAACACCTATTATTTTATTTTTCTGTGTTTATTTCTCAGCTATTCCACCCATTCCATTCAGCTTTCATTCTGAGTGTCTGTATGAGAGTATTTCATTAGAAGATTAATATACCTACATATAATCTATCCAGTTTCATCTTTATGAATTTGGTTATTTTTATTTTTCATATGAAGAAGTATATGTAATTTATCAGTTTTCAATAAAGCTAAAAGAGTCTAACCGCTAATCAACTACTTTGCTTCAAAACATTCTGCTTTTGTATTAATATGAATTGCTTAAATTGTTACTTTTTCTTCTTTCTATGCATCTTTTCTTAGAATTTATTTTATTAAAATTGTTTAATTTTTTACATTCTCCTTACAATTATTATTTTAGGGGTTTTTCACAAGCTTTTATTGTATTATCAGTATATTTATTTAACTGTATTGTTACCTACAAGTCATGTTCATGTTGGGCAGCTACTTCTTATAGAGGAGAACTAGGCACACTCCTAAAACTCAAATAAAAATTTGTCACCTAGCGAATATTTGATGTAAACAAAAATGCCTCATGCTTGCCACTGAAAATCTGTCTTAGCAGATAGAACTGTAATAGTAAACTATGTATATATTTATTTTTCAAAGTATCTCTGCAACTTAAATGTTGTCACTTTTCTGTGCTTTATATTATGACTTTATTCTGTTTTCTAAATATCAGAACATACCTGCAAATTCAGTGTTAATGGGATCCCAGGTTTGTATTTCTCTGTGTGATTTGCAACTTTTAATAGAACTCCAAATAGTTTCTGCTTCCTGGAATCATGCCTTTGTGTAAATCCCCTCCTCTTGAGTGAGGGTTGAACTTGGTGACTTACTACCAATGAACTGAATGAGGCAGTGGAGATGGGGTGTTACGTACAAGATCAGGGTATAGGGACTGAGTTTGGTGACACTGTCTCTCACCTTCTCACTTCTCTTGTTCTAAGGGAAGTCATTGGCATGTTGTGAATCCTCCTATGTGAGAGACTCAAGTCTTTCTAGTGATAGAGAAGGCACCCTGCCATCAGCCTCCAGGAACCAAGTCCATGGGTTCAGTAGCCCATGGAAAGGAATATCCTGACAGCAAAAACCACAGGAGGGAGGCTGGACCCATTTTCTCTCACAGATGAGGCTTCAAAGGAGACCTAACACCCCAGTTACAACCTCATGAATCAGATTGAGCCAGAGAGAGGCACCCACCTAAGTTCCTGATTCACAGAAAGAGTGAGATAATAAATGTTTGTGTTTTTTTGAGCCACATTTTGGAATTATGTGTAGGAATCAAAAGATAATTAAAACACTTTTCCATATATATTTTCTGATATTCCTGTATAAGAAAATTTTACACAAATATTTTTATGATTTATATTTATTTTTATAATTATTTCACATAACAAAGAAAATATTATAAGATGTGGGAATATCTTTAAGTTCAGAATATACCATTTTGAATAAAAGAGATATGATTTTGCATTTTTTAGAATGAGTATTGAAAATTGTCTAATTCCTATTGCTAGCAATAAGCCAACAAGATGTAGGCTTCCCACACCTAACAAGTTAAACATGGAAATGCATAAGTCAAGGAGATGTCAGGTCTCAATCCTTATGAAGCAATCTTGAGAAAGATGAAGCCAAGAAAATGTGAACATTGTTTCTAACAGAAACTGGAGAAAGGGGAAGGAGGAAAAAACTCTAATTCAAAATCCTATTCATAGGTTAAGGCTGCAGGATTTGGCATATTATCATCTTGTGTATTCAAATCAGCTATGACCCTTTGAATATTTTTCTTGGTTTTGTCATAGATCCAACAATGGATAAGGCACATTCTGACAGAAATTCATCACCATTCATTTCTAGCCTCAGAGAACATGCTCTGATCACATGAGCATCCCACCTTAGCCATATGGTTTGGCTCTTAGTTTTTACCCTGTGACTATGTCCCTGTCACCATCTCCTGCCCACAAGCACTTGTTAGGGTGATTAATCCAGGAGACATATCTGAACTGTAGGGTAAATCAAATTATTTTTCTTGGAAATATGAAACTAGAAGAGAGTATATAGGAAGGTTATTGAAACCAGAATGTCTAATGTTAATGCTCAGGAGAAGACCCAGCAGCTCCTGAGGTGGAAACCTAGAGAAGACAAGCTCCCTAACCTTCTTGAGGAAGGATGATGGTTCCATATGCCTTTTCCTTCTGTGTGCTATTTTAAAAATATAAGTTTAACTCTCTTTCTTATTAGTCTGAACAGTTTTTGGTTATTTTAACAGTCAGACCTGCACCTACATTAATTATTAACTACATTTCAATTAAATAAACTTGTACTTTAAAATCTTAAGTTAGTTTATAATTTAGTCTTCCCACATATAAATTAAAAACAATAAACAAATGAACTACTTTTATTGCTAAATCAGTTATGACTTTTGATGAATTTAGACCTTGACAACAAATACAGAATTAACTTCTGCAATGCTGGGGAATTACACATGGTAGACAAGTGCTCTACCACTGAATTATATCCCCAGGTCAGCAAATAGAGAATTTAAGATGTAGAAAACAATCCAAAGAAGGAAAGTCCACAAAATCTCAAGTCTATCCTAAAACCCAGTGTAAACTTGTCATCTCTTAAGGTATAGGGCAAAGCTGGAACCAGATCTTAGTAAAATAATTGTCTCAAGTAGCTTTTGTGCAGTCCCATAGGAGGAAGTGGCCTGTATCAACTAGTCTTAGATTAGACATTAGAGCTGTGACTTCTGCATCATAGAAGTACTTTTATTACTTTAATTAAATTTGAGGCCATCTAGAAAAGAAGGATAGTGTTTTGGTCTAATGTTACTCTACAACAAATATGTTATTACAATTTAGTCATTGAGAAGATTACTTACATTTTCCTTAGAAACAAATACAGTTCAATACAATGATTAAAAGCATGAAAATTCTAAATCTCTTGCATTTTGTCTGCTCCTGCATTTGAGACAGACCAGTTCAATTCATTGTGACAGGTTTTCATATCAGTGCTACACTCTAAGGTTCACAGGATTTTTGCTTGATAGATGAATATTTATTTATGTCAGCTTAGGTAACTTGCTCTGTGATGAAGCAGCTGTTTCCTCTTGGTTATGAAACTAGGTTGGGTTAAATTAAAATGCTATGGTTATTTTGTTTCTTCTTTCATTCCTGCCATTATCTGAGAGGGAAAACAACTCTAGCCATTTGTTCAACAAATATTTATTTAGCCTTTACAAAGAAACTGGGGATAAAGTTACTAAGAAAAACATATGGTTCCTGACCTCACTAAGCTTGTGGTCTATAGAATCCAAAATGGTAACCCACATTTCTCTTGAAACTCATCTAAATTGCAAAAGGTCCTATCTCCAAAGATAGAATTTTGTTATAGTTTGAATATGAAATATCCCTCAAAAGGTCCTGTGGTAATGCAGAAATGTTCAGAGGTGAAACGATTAGATTATGAGAGCTGTAACCTAATCAGTGGATTGATTCATTTGATGGATTAATAATTTGAAAGGACTACTGTAATGGTGGTAACTATAGGCGGGTGGGGTGTGGCTGGAGGAAGTAGATCTCTAGGGTCATAATCTTGAGGATTATATCTTGTCCTCCTAACTCCTCCCCATCTCTGTGCTTCCTGGCTGCCACCAGTGCCATGGTCTTCCATCCTAATGTTCTGCCTCACCTCAGGCCCAGAGCAATGGAGTCAACCAACTATGTACAGAATCTTTGTAACTGTGAGCCCCAAATTGAGCTCTCCTTCCTCTGTGCTGTTCTGATCAAATATTTTGGTCACAACAATGAAAAGGTGACTAACACAGATATTTAGGGGTATTCCTTACTTTCTTCTCCAAAGTCACTCCATTTTTTATTGTGGAAGATGCATGTCAAAGCTGAGTAACTTCGTTTTATTTTGATGAACTATTTTTGTAATTGCCAGATATATTTTAGATCTGTAAGTATGGTAGTTTGGTAATTTACTAACTTCCTTACAAATGGATGTTCCTTTGTTATTTTCTGTTGCACTTGTTACTTTGATTAGTGTGCTCTGCAAACATGTAGTCATATCATTATCTTTCCTAGAAGTCTAATTTGATTCAAGTTTACACATATAAAAAGTGAATGACAGATTCATTCCCCTAATCTTTGCTATCTATCTTGATCAATATTTCAACTGCTATTCAAGAATGGTTCCTATGAATGTAGAAACAGTTTTTAAATTCTGTAAGTATGTTTAATTTTTTCAATAACACTTTTCTTAAAATGGAAATTTCTTTACGGCTTTTCCTCTCCTGAATACATAATAAATGTGTTTTGCTAGGTGTGGTGGTATATGCCTGTAACCCCTGTGACTCAGGGGGCTAAGGCAGGAGGATTACAAGTTTGAGGCCAGCCTCAGCAATTTAGTGAGGCCATAAGTAACATTGTGAGACCCTGCTTCAAAATAAAAAATCAAAAGGGCTGGGGATGTATCTTGGTTGTTAAACCCCACTGGGTTCAATCCCTGATACTAAAAATGAAACCAAAACCAAAAACAAACCATGTTTCTAAAATATCAGATAATAAAAATCAATTTTGAAAAATTTCATTATTAATCCTATCATTCAAAAATGATCAGGATTAATTTTTTGATATATACCCTTCCATAATTTTAGGAGACATATACACAGAAACATAATATCACTGCTCCCTGTTTTTAATATAAAACTATTTTATAATCCACTTTTATCATATAAGTTTGCATCACGGACATGTTTAGATTTCAAAAAATATAGGTCTTCAACATAATGTTAATAGGTGCACCATAATCCATTTTATACAATAATTTATATGCTCATTTCTCCTTACATTTAATTTTCCTCTAATATTTTTGTTCTTAGGAATGCACATTTATGTATTTTTTTTTTGCAAGATTTGACCTGCTACAAATTTTTTATTCATCTTTGCTCTTTAAATACTAAATAGGGACTTATCTAGCCCATGAGTATTTTATTAAACATCCATAAAATTTGAAATAATTACATATCAGTATTGTACTATGAAGTAACACTGATTTCATGCTTTTCTTTTCCTTGTTCTTGGGTAGCAAACACTGGCGACTTCCATTTTACATTTATCTCTGGTAACTTTCCACTAGTTTCAAACAGCTCCCCTTCCAAATTTGGTAATGTTTATTCCTGAATGAATGTATTAAATCTGAATTCTTTTCATAACAGTAACCAACCTCCTGAGTCAGAATAAAGGGAAAGGCAAACATGCCACTCATCAAGGAACCAGGCCATTACCAAGGTAATTCTATTCTATCTCTCATACAATGTAAAGTTTGGCATTCTTGACTATCGTTTCCCAGGCTACAGCCAAGAAAAAGAAAGAAGAGAGATATCCTTCTTAACTCCTACACACACTCGTGTAAGCATCCACAAAAGCAAAAGTATTGGTAATTTATCACTGAGCCACATCTAACCCTTGTCTGTCCCTGACTCTTTGGTACTTTCATTATTGGCTTTTTAGTTTAAAAAGACAGAGGAGGAAAATAAGAAAGGTCTCATAAACCCCCCTTGATAAAGCAAGTAATAATAAATAATAATATAATATAACAATAACTGGATTTATTTAGTTTTTATGTAGTGCCAGAAAGTTATCTAAGTCTTTTATGTGTGTTAGCTAATTTAGTCATCAGACATATTCCTTGAGGAAGTTATCATTATTATTTGCAGTTTATAGATAGAGAAACTGTAGCACTGAGAAATTTGACAGCTGTGGTCAGGCAATTAGAAATGACAGAATAAGATTCAAACCCCAGTAATCTGATTTAAGAACCTGCCCTTGGCTACCAACTTACTGTCTTTGTCTAGCTTTATCAAGTCAATTAGATATATGAATGCTAGGCATCCCAGGCATCTAAATTTATGACAGAATTTATCTACTAACTTGAATTAGGATGAATTATTGGAATCAGACAACAAAATGGAAATTTATTGCTAGTCCCCATAGATACTGATCTAGCTCTCTAACTTCAAAGTATACTGGCGGTGCAGCTACACATGGTGGTTCAGAGGGTAGATTCTCTGCTATTTTCCCACTGTTAAGTGGCAGGAGAGTCCCAGCACACCTCATCATGGATTCTAGGTATCAGGCATCCCGTTTCAAAATAAAAAATCAAAAGGGCTGGGGATGTATCTCGGTTGTTAAACCCCACTGGGTTCAATCCCTGGTACCAAAAACCAACCCCAAACCCAAAAGGAACCATGTTTGTCTAGATCCAGTGAGTCTAAAATTTTATTTCCACACTTGTTAGGGCAAAGCTTTTTCTTTGGTGCTGGGCTTCTAAGTTGGAGCCACTTCTCCAATTTTCCCTTGAATATTCATAACACTTTCTTTTCTTCTCTTTGTGGGGTGGGGGAGGGGGGAGGGTTCACCTTCAGCCACAAGAAGCTCCATCTTTATTCCTTTATCTTAGTTTCTAACCTCATTGCCAAATCATGAAAACCCATTTAAAACTTCTGCTCATGTTATATCTGTGCAACTGACCAAAGAAAGTTGTTTAACTTAAGCTGAATATCAATCAAACAAGAAATATATTCTGCTTGTTCTAGTGGAAACACTCCAACATCACATGCTAAAGGTTAAGGATGAATATTTCTATTAATGGGAAGAAGTAAAGAATTGAGAAAATAGCCTAATTTACCTCTAAAGAAAATGGAATTAAAGTGTTCTAAAGTTCTGGAAATATTAAGTATAAAATTTAAATTTTATATTAGACAAATTCAAGACACATGTTGGAATCTTTAACCAAGAAAAGCATGTACATAGTGGCAAAGATCAAAACATGACCTCTCTAAAGACCTATGGATCCTGAAGGTGCGTGAATGTATATAAAATCTGAGGTAAGACTGAACTTACAATCAGGAGAGAAAAACTGGGAACTTCAGTGATACATTCAGTTAAGTTACATTAAATATATTATCTGTATTATGGCTTTCTTCTTCAGGTCCAGCTTTGAATATAATTACTTGAACTCTTGTTGATAGAACATCTCTTCATCCTTTAAGGGAACTAATCCTTTTCAAAAGAAATCTAAGTATAATTTTTTATAATAAAAGGATATCTATGTGGATAGACAAACATGAGCATAAATGTTTTGCCTTGATATCTCAAGCAATTCCTTTGGTGCTATTCAGTAAAAGGTCACACAGAGCTAACAAGATAAACCTATGCATATTAAATAGTATATTTGTGCTCTGCTACATGTCTACTGGCATTTCTCTCAGCTTAAAGAGTCAAGGGACAAAGAAATAAAATAGCTGCCTGTGTGTTCCACTATTCATTACAGATTTTCCATCTGTGTTTAATATTCATTGATGCCAGGTCAGTTAAGAGGTCAAAAGTCAGTCAGTATGCATCATATTCTCTAAAATTCAGAACACTGCTTGAGGACAAAGAATAATAAATCAAAGTTTTGGCTATCTTCAATTGAAAGGAAAATATGAATCTGTTTTTGTTTAAAAAATAACTGAAAACAAAAGACTCTTTAAGGATATCACTGTAGTTGAAAAGTCAAGAATATTTTAGACACAAAGAATAAATTAGGCCATTAATTACTTGTATCTTTAATCTGTATATTGAAGTGACTTTCACCTTTCATTGCTAATATAGCACAAGATGGTCTAGTTTAATAGTTTGAAACATGTTAGTAATGATGATTTTATGACCTCTAGAGTTTGTTTATTCTGATTTCTTCCAGTTATCCTTTATAGATAGGTCTTTAAACAAATCAAATATTTCCAAGTCTCATATATGTTATTATGCATAATATCAGCTTGCTCCAAAACCTTATGAACTTTTTCTACAACTATGGTTCTCCACCCAGGAATTGAATTCCACCATTTAGAATAACCACTTGCTTGCTCCTCCCTTGCTTTTAGACTGCAGAACATCACAGAATTATAAATTCAGGATACCTAATCTCAACTTGACTGAGTTCATGGCAAAATTTTTGCTTGTGTTTGATAAATTTTTCTTCCCGTTCCCCATGTTCAATTGGTCTCTCCAATCATTGTTGACTTTTCTTGGCCCGTCTGAACTTATCCTGAAATCAGCAGGTGATAATGCCTCTTCTTATCAGAGAAAGGAGAATTCACTAGAGATCAACTCCTTCTGCTTCCTCACTCTCCACCTCTATGCACACCACTTGTCTTCTCAGGGCAAGGACTTCTCCCTGTGCATTGCATGGAACACTGGAAAATCACCCATATCAAGTGTCCTCTTTAACTTAGTATTTCTGAAATGATCTGGAATTTAAATTCTCAAAGTATATCTCTTTTTCTTACTCCTAAAACTGCTCTCTGTTGAATTGTCTAATTCTGTGATGTCACTTAGACTTCATGCTGAGAATCTTTCTGGCCTGCCTAATTCTCATTCCTGGCAACCTGTCATTCTACCTTCTGTACAAACTCATCCACCTAGTAACAAAACTTTGAATTCTAGGAAATGCTTCTCACTTTTGTCTTCACCTCTTCATTTCTTCTGCGCTTATTTTTTTCCAGATTGTGTATTGTTACTCATTTGAACTTCACTCTTTCCTAACTAAATTTTCTCCCATTGGTGTCTCTTTTCACTCCACATAACTTTACAAGGCATTCTAAGTTCACTTGGTAGACAGGAGGAAGGAAGAGAGGGAAGATGGGAAGGGAGCGAAAGGGCATGGGGGTGTGGTGGAGAAAAGAAGAATGAGGAGATGAGAATTTTGTTATTATGTTCTTTTTCTGCTTAGATTTATTTTGGTTCACTGTGTATAGGAAAAAGTTTTGTTTTGTTTTGTTTTTGTTTTTGTTTTTGCTTATACTAAATTGCCTTTCAAATTGCTCTGTAACTAGTTTCCCATTCTGATGTCATTACACCACTCCCTGATGTGTACCTTACTGCTCTTCTCAAGAAAATAGTGTTTCCTGTCCAAGACAGGCCTGTTTACAAATCTATGGCTTCTGGTGTGTTCCATCTGCTACTCCAATGTGGAAACTTTTACTTAAGACACATCCTACTCAGTTTCCCACCTAGCTCAAATGTCACCTCAGGGAAGTCTTCTCTAATGTCTTTGGGAAGAATTTTGGAACCCTATGTGTTCCTACATCACATATCTCTAGTATGCTTAATTTTAAATAGAAAATTATATTTCAATTATTAGTTATTTTTGTAGCATCACATTTATGCCTCTGTTATGTCTGTTAAACTGTATTCAGTTTCTTCTCTGAATTCTCACCAGCCCGTGAGCTTCTTTAGGCAAGGTACTGTACATGTCCTCTTTATTTTATTTATTTCTCCCTAGAAATTATTGCATGTTTAGCACATAGTTATTTTTTTTTCTTTTTTTCTTTTTTTCTTTTTTATTTAGGCTTACATGTTAACAGTGTAAATGATTCATTGTACATAGATAGAGGATAACATATCAATTCTCTAGTTGTAAGTTGTATAGAATCACAACATATATGCAGTCATACATAAAGTTAGGGCTATGATGTCCATCATATTCCATCACCCTTGCTGTCCCCATGCCCCCTCCCCCCTTATACCCCTGTGAA